>JAEIFM010000175.1:162500-296010 GCA_018901885.1 Zaprionus kolodkinae | reverse complement strand
TCATATAAAAACTTATATGAAACAAAGTCTTCATATAAAAAACTTATATGAATAAAATTTTTCATATGAAAAACTTATATGAATAAAATTTTTCATACGAAATTAATATATATGAAATTTCATATGGTTTTGGAGTATTATTTGCCTTGCCGACGGCATATAAAATTCAAGAAATATAAAATTATATGAAAAAATTTCATATGAAAAACTTATATGAAACAAAGTCTTCATATAAAAAACTTATATGAACAAAATTTTTCATATGAAAAACTTATATGAATAAAATTTTTCATACGAAATTAATATATATGAAATTTCATATGGTTTTGGAGTATTATTTGCCTTGCCGACGGCATATACAATTCAAGAAATATAAAATCATATGAAAAAATTTCATATAAAAAACTTATATGAACAAAATTTTTCATATGAAAAACTTATATGAATAAAATTTTTCATATGAAAAACTTATATGAATAAAATTTTTCATATGAAAAACTTATATGAATAAAATTTTTCATACGAAATTAATATATATGAAATTTCATATGGTTTTGGAGTATTATTTGCCTTGCCGACGGCATATAAAATTCAAGAAATATAAAATCATATGAAAAATGTGTGTTTTATATTGAATACACGCATGTGAAAAGTATTTGAAAATTTTTCCATATGAAAAATGATCGGCTTGAAGGCTGCGTGTCAAAAAACCCTTATAGGTGGAGTGGTGTCGCGCAAGGCAAGTCATATGAAAAAAATGTTATATATGAAAAATCATATGACTGTGGAGTGTTTGTCTTGCCGGCAGTCTGAAAATAAAATGAATTCAAATATATTAATGGAAAATATAGAATTCAAGAAGAAATGAAGTTTTTAGTGTATTATTTTATTGATACACACATATGAAATGTACTAGGAGAGGATTTCATATGAAAAATGATCGGTTTGAAGGCTGCGTGTCAAAAAACCCTTATAGGTGGAGTGGTGTCGCGCAAGGCAAGTCATATGAAAAAAATGTTATATATGAAAAATCATATGACTGTGGAGTGTTTGTCTTGCCGGCAGTCTGAAAATAAAATGAATTCAAATATATTAATGGAAAATATAGAATTCAAGAAGAAATGAAGTTTTTAGTGTATTATTTTATTGATACATACCTATGAAATGTACTAGGAAAGGGTTTCATATGAAAAATGATCGGCTTGAAGGCTGCGTGTCAAAAAACCCTTATATGTGGAGTGATGTCGCGCAAGGCAAGTCATATGAAAAAAATGTTTTGTTGGAAAATTAATATGGGTATGGAGTGCTTGTCTTGCCGGCAGTCTTAGAATAAAATGAATTCAAATATATTTATGAAAAATAAAGAATTCAAAATAAAAAGAAGAAATTAAGTTTTTAGTGTATTATTGTTTAAATATACGAATGTATTGAGCAATATAAAAGGAATGAAAATGAAAAATTATCGCTTTGAAGGCTGCGTGTCAAAAAACCCTTACATGAACAGCAGTGTGTGCTGATCTGTATATGAGTACTCATATACATATATCGCCTTTACCGTCGTATTATTTATTAATACGCTTGGCTGCGAAATATGAAAGTAATGTAAAGATAATTATTACACATTTGGAATAAGCCAAGGTATATTGATTTCATACAATATATTCACTAATGATTCCATAACATAATTATCATTCAGTATATTTGTAATTAATATACAAGAAGTAAGTAAAAATATATATATAAAAATTTGTATATATATTTCGTATATAAATTATTTATATATGGTGCGAAGTTAAAATAACTTTTTTATAAGGTTGTTTAGAAAAAACTAGTAGGGTTTAGAATAAAAGGCTCTTTCTCGAATCTATGGGTGGTGGTGCATGGCCGTTCTTAGCTCGTGGAGTGATTTGTCTGGTTAATTCCGATAACGAACGAGACTCAAATATATTAAATAGATATCTTCAGGATTATGGTGTTGAAGCTTATGTAGCCTTCATTCATGGTGGCAGTAAAATGTCTATTGTGTTTGAATGTGTTTATGTAAGTGGAGCCGTACCTGTTGGTTTGTCCCATTATAAGGACACTAGCTTCTTAAATGGACAAATTGCGTCTAGCAATAATGAGATTGAGCAATAACAGGTCTGTGATGCCCTTAGATGTCCTGGGCTGCACGCGCGCTACAATGAAAGTATCAACGTGTATTTCCTAGACCGAGAGGTCCGGGTAAACCGCTGAACCACTTTCATGCTTGGGATTGTGAACTGAAACTGTTCACATGAACTTGGAATTCCTAGTAAGTGTGAGTCATTAACTCGCTTTGATTACGTCCCTGCCCTTTGTGCACACCGCCCGTCGCTACTACCGATTGAATTATTTAGTGAGGTCTCCGGATGTGATCACTGTGACGCCTTCTAGCGTGCTGCGGTTGTTTCGCAAAAGTTGACCGAACTTGATTATTTAGAGGAAGTAAAAGTCGTAACAAGGTTTCCGTAGGTGAACCTGCGGAAGGATCATTATTGTATAATGTTAGTTTCTTGTTCCCCGGATAGTTAGTTACGTAGCCAATTGTGGAACTTTCTTGCTAAAATTTTTAAGATATTAGCTGGGTGACCAGTTAGTTCTTTTAAATTATAACGATTATCAATTAACAATCAATTCAGAACAGGCACGGACTTGGGGAATCCGACTGTCTAATTAAAACAAAGCATTGTGATGGCCCTAGCGGGTGTTGACACAATGTGATTTCTGCCCAGTGCTCTGAATGTCAAAGTGAAGAAATTCAAGTAAGCGCGGGTCAACGGCGGGAATAACTATGGACTTATGCAGGGGGGCCTAGTGCTATACCCTCATTCGCCAAGTCGACTCAAAACCTCCTCGTGGTAGCCACAGGATGCCAGTTGCACTCCGTTCTGGAGGCTTCTGGTAACTATTTTGAGCGGCGAAATGGAACCTTGGGGCTACTAACCCCTTGGTTTAAAAAACTGTTGGTGCACAAAGTCATGATCAGCCTCGGATAAACCAATCAATAAACCAAGCGTAAGCTTTACCCCTGCGGCTTCCCGCACAGGGGCCCAACAGGTGTGATGTGTGTGGGAGTTCTTTTAGCACAATGACCGGACTCGGATGTTCACATGTCACGGATGCACAAGGACAGGCTTGATAAACTTCGTCTGCGTGTAGACGTGAAAGCCAGATGGAGCGAGGAGGAGATTGCCATGATGGCGATGAAGGAACTTGAGATCACTGCAAACGGTGAGCGGTTCATTAATAAAAGACTAGCGGAAGTTTACACCCACCGCAGTGTCGAGTCTAAGAAAAAGACGAGACAGAGGGATGCATATAAAGCCCAAATTGAGCAGCTCCGGAGTGAGGCTGCTCGCATCCCAGAAGTCTTTAATGAGCCGCCGACCACGTCTCCCCGCCCTAGTTATGGTGAGCCAGGGACCTCCTCCAAATCAAGACCGCCTCCAATCAATCCATTGGTGCATCCGGACATGGTCCTCGTGCGGTTACTACAGGGCTCACCCCCTGTAGAATGTAGTCAGTCGTGAAGAGTCGAGGTCTTGCAATCTATCATTGATAGAGCGCAAGTCTCGGGCAAAGAAGCAACTCTCAAATGCTTGTCCAACTATCTCCTGGAAATATTTCCGAATCGGAACATCCGCCTTGTTCCAACGAGTGCAAGGGTCCGCCCCCAGCTCGTAATAGGAGAGAATATAGAAGGAAGCAGTACGCTAGGGTTCAGCGTAACTGGGACAAGCATTAAGGCCGATGCATCCCATCCTTGCTGGAAGGACCCGACGAGTTGGTAATGCCAAGCCTAGAGGAGTGGAACTATTCTGGAGACAAGTCATGACACAGGCGAGCACATACACATGCAACGCAGAAGCGGTCCCAACGGGGCATTTGCTGGTGTGTGGTCACCGATCACGGTAGGTGAGCTGCGGGCACATAAAGTGTCATTGACGACATCATCAGGGCCGGATGGAATCTCTGCGAAAAATGCCAGGAGTATTCCTAATAGAATTATGCTACGCATAATGAACCTGATCCTCTGGTGCGGCAACCTACCTAAACTCTTCCGAATGGCTCGTACCGTTGTTATTGCGAAGACGGGGAAAGCATCTCGGCCGCAAGACTTTCGACCGATTACCGTACCATCCCGGCTCTCCTCATTAGTTAGCTGGGACCCGCGTCAGCGAGGGTTCCTTCCTAGAGACGGATGTGCGGACAACACGGCAAAAGTTGACTTAGTTCTGCATGATCACCATAAACGCTTCGCCTCATGCTACATCGGGACCGTCGATGTTAATAAGTGTTTGACGCAGTTTCGCATCGATAGATTTTGCATTGCCTAAATACCTGTGGTGCTCCCAAAGGCTTTTTCAACTATATACAGAACATATACAAGGGCGGCGGCACCTTTTTCAAGGGTAGTGATTGGAGTTCAGAGGATTTCGTCCCTGTGATACTATTCAACATGGTCATTGACTGGTTGTTTAGGTCTCTTCCCAGTGAAATCGGTGTCAAAGTCAGAAATGCTTCCACAAACGCAGCAGCGTTCGCAGATGATTTGGTGCTGTTTGCTTCAACTCCGAAGGGCCTTTAGAAACTGCTGGACGTTGGGCTTACCCTAAATGCTGACAAGTGTTTTACTGTCAGTAAAGAGGGGCAATCGAAGCAGAAGTGTACGGTGGTAGAACATCGTACCTTCCGTGTAGGTTCGCGCGAGTGTCCAGCTCTGAAGCGTTCGGAACAGTGGAAGTACCTCGGTATCCATTTCACTGCGGAGTGGCTGGCTAGGAACGATCCGGCGGCGGACCTCGGTCCAAAGTTAGATCGAAGATGATCGCCCTCAGGACTGTCCTAATACCACAGCTCTATCACAAGCTAACCCTTGGGAGTGTGGCACTAGGCGTCTTGAGAAAGTGTGACAAGCTGGTACGGTCTACCATCAGGCGATGGTTAGATTTACCATTGGACGTGTCAGTAGCTTTCTTCCACGCCCCCCACATTAGTGGGGATCTCGGTATTCCATCATTGAGATGGATGACACCAATGTTGCGCATGAAACGATTGGAGAGCATAAATGACACGTGCAACGCTTAGTGCCCTAGGCATTTACTGGTCATCTTTCCTTCATAAAGCCACGTTGGCCGGACTAAAGAAACTGGGCGCCCAGCTAAGGTAAAACACGACATGCTCTTCCCTGGCAACATGTTTCATGTTTCCAGATACCTCCACTTACTGCTGTTCTTAGCAACTACCTGCGCAAACGCAAATATGCGAATTAGACTTGACGTAGTTTGTTTTGGACCGATTCACATCAGCAAAGCTTTAGTGAAAAATCTGAAAGCCTCAGTCTATCGATTTTTGGCAAAGATTTTGGCTCAGTGTTAACTGGGCCGCGCCAGCTAGCTCAGCAGTACCTGAGGAAGGATTTTTCCTACAGCCTTGCAGTCACAGCACATCACTAACCAATTATATTTAAAGAAAATTACTATTTGTCGCGGAACGAAAGAGTTGGCTATTGATTGTTAAGCAATGTATTTTTTTTCGTTGTTAGTTAAGCTAAGTTTGGCGCGTCAGATCAGTTCGTCTGGCGGTATCGAAGAGAGAGGGAAGAAAAACTGCGGTATATAGAGTTGAGACTAGATTTAAGATTTAATTCTTGTAACGATGTATTTTTCCTACAAAATAAAATACCATACGTTAACATCACACTAGCACACATATACGTACGTTCACACACATACATTAACGATGTAAAAGGCAGACATCGCTTTTATTCATAATTTTGGGAGCAATTTTTATTCGCACTCTGCATTATTGCATTTCGCAATAAGCAACAGGCACTCCGGTCAGATCCATGAGTACGGCCAATGATCAGCAGCAGCTCTGAGTTCCAAGGAAAGTCGATTACTCGGTCAGAATCTGAGTGGTACTCGAAGCCTGACAAAGCAGGGCAGACTGCAAATTCCACAACTGTAGGGGTAGTGAACCTACTGGCAAGGATCGCAATTTTAGAAATGGAACTACCCAAGGCAAGGACAAGGGAAGGGCAAGCAGAGGCCGCAAGGGATCCCGTTGTTATCGGGTCAATCGGTTTCGGTAACGGTGCGGCGATATATGAGTTAAATATGAGTAAAACGACGTCAGCTATGAGTGAAGCGACGTTGAGTGACAACTTGCAACGGGAACGTGAAGTGCCGCCATCTTTGAATGAACCGTTGCCTGTACAATTGAGAGTAAATTTGCAGCCACTATTGAGAAACTTGGCGCCAATGCAGGGAAGCAACTAGGCAACAAGTCACAAGCAAACACTGTACAACTGCGAGACTATCTCCGCCTTGCTACGTTACGGACACGGTGCAGCCGGAACTAGGTTATGTTCATGCACTACGGAAGCCACAACGCGGCATAACGGCATAACGCGTGCAATGGTTTGGTGCACAACAGTAGTTAACCAATGAGCATTGGTATGATCAAATCCAAGCGCCATGGGCTGTGAAATGTGTACGCGCTATCGAATTTAAATCTTCCGTAAGACGTAAATGGAATGAAGGCAGATGCGCGCCTTTCCGTTAAGCCGTACTTCGATGTAGCACCAAGGATCTTGATAGGCTTGGATCAAGCACATTTGGGTATTCCACTCAGAGCCAGAAGTTTTAGAGCAGGAGGACCATATGCAGCCGCCACCAAACTACTGTACGAACCGGTAAATTGGAATGTCAGCCCACCGATCTCGAGATCGTGCCTTTTAGCCGTGACATTGAAAAATCTCCTAGAGAAAATGGTCAGCGATTACTTTGAATCCGAGAATTTTGGAGTAAAGCCTGCACCGCTAGTCGCAGCTGGTGACGATGTGCGAGCCTTGAACATTCTAGAGAACATGAGTAAACGAGTAGATCGACGTTACAAGACTGGGCTGTTATGGAAAATCCGTATAGTCTTTGATGCCGCAGCCAAAGAGAACGATGTGTCACTGAATTCGGCGCTGATGAATCCTCACCAGAATTGCTCTTCCACTTCCGGAAAGAGCAGTTGGGGTATGTGCTGACATCAAGGAGATGTTCCACCATGTATTGATACAGCCACAGGATAGAAGATTCAGGGCGCGTTGTCATCCAAAGGAATATAATGGTTTTTTACCTGTCCAGCAAACCCAGCAGAGGGTGATGTCTGGAAAAGGATGGTCCAGTGCTTGAAAAAGGTGCTGACGCACACATAAAAGAACTCGCGTCCGAGGAGGTCTTGCTAGAGAATTTGTTGATCGAGGCTGAGAACAGTGTGAATTCTCACGCACTTGCGGATCATAGTGGATCAGGAGGCTTCACGGACACCCAATGACCTGCTCAAGGGAATGCCCGACATGCCAAATCTTCCTGAAGATGAAGGATTGGCTTCTGAGAGATGCACAACAAGGAAGCCGTTGCGTATCGCTCGGATGATGAAAGATCGTTCGCAGAGAGTAATGGTGTCGGCACGTCGAGTCTATGCGTCGTGGAGATTAAGTATACATCTGCGATCCGGCGATACCACGCAAAGAGTGAAGAGATGTCGTTGTCGAGGAGGTTTTCACCGGAGAGGATGAAGTGCCACGACGAGCCGCGGTAAGAACTAGCGATCGAGCCAAATTAGTAATCCTTACCGCTTCGAAGTTAGCTGTTCTTAATGTGGTAAATGGTGCTGCTGCAAGGGGGAAAGGAAGTTTTGGAATGGATATGTTCGCTATCGATAGTTAAGCAATTTGTCAATGATAGAGGACATTTAAGTCTACTTTTTTACTGTATGTCTTTTGTATCGTTGTTGTATTCGGTCATACTTATTGTACTAAGAATTAAGCTAAAATTGGTGCGTCAGATCAGTTCGTCTGACAGTATCCAAGAGAGAGGAAAGAGAAACTGCGGGATATAGAGTTGAGACTAGACTTAAGGCTTAATTCTTGTATCGATAGTGTTTCCCCTTTAGAATAAAACAGCACACGTTCACATCACACAAATACGTGCGTCCACACACATAAATTAACGATGTTGAAAACATTTCCTTCTTAGAATAAACTGTCGGGCTACCGCACTTTAGAGAGATGTTGGCGCATAAACGCACCAAATAGGTTATCTCCCGACAACCCAAACGGTGCTTGCTCAAAACGAGAGTCTTGAGTTGCCCCTTGCACTGATTGTTCTGTCAGCAGTTTTCTTTGTACCAGGGTAGCTGCGTTTCTCGATACATCCCTATCGACACTCAAAATGAACGCAGACTGCATGAAGTTACCACATCCACATCCTCATCCTGTGATGCAAACTCTGGGCATATGTTGCCTCACCCTGTATCGAATCCTAATCTCACATTTAATCAACCATCCTTGATGCAGTTCCTCTCCCCTTCATAAAAACACTTAAGCTTCCATTATTAACTTTCCTTATTGGTACATATTCTTTCCTTCAAAATTTGGCATACCTTAACATTTCTCAAATTTCGCTTGATACCCGCTTAAGATTGTGCAGACCACTCCTCAGATGATTAAACCACGACAACAATTTATAAATCTTCCGTATAAAATGGCAAAAGGCCTTGTTTGTTAGTGTACACTTATGGCATACCCTACCTATCCTGTGGGAGCTCCGAGAGGACAGAAGACAAGGGCCAGTATTAAAAAATTGCATATATGTATAGTTTTATCTACGTAGTGTGTTAAGGTTAATTTATATGTATCGCATTAGGTCAGGGGGGTCGTTCAGAGTCCCTGAAACAGGTATGCTCATTTTAGCTTGTACATAATTAAGCAAGTTATATATAATTACAATTTCTCTTTATGACTTCTTCCTTTTTAACATGATATCTTATATTTTAATATCTTTGCTTTGGGGCGGCAAGATGTTAATTTAGGAACATGTTTTTCTTTAAGGCATATTCGCTTGAATTGGCATAGTTAGATTTTAGTTAAATTACCAACAACTAGGAGACTGTGGTGGCCTAAATTGGGACACCACGTCGGGCGTAGAACGGACTCACTTTTTGTTGTACTCTGGGCTCAAAAGGCCTGTTACCACTGGTTGTCACCACGACGTGCAGCGAATTCGCCAAAATGAGATATAGCAACAGCTGTTTTGGCTACCACAACTCCTAAAACATTCAAAAAGCGCTATCGCATGCAATTCAAGTTGGTATCACATCGGTTTCCCCCAGCTGTCGTTTGTTAACAATCGATGACTCTTCTCCGAATGCAACAAACGGAATGTTTTATTATTTGGAGTTCGGTTAAAAATTTATATTTCTTATCTGCGACCGTGCCTTTAAATTATATATACGGTTGTTGAACAGTTTTCGTGGCTTGGCCCTTCAAATTTAGTTTAATAAATATTTAACATTTGTTACGGAATGCTTTTTCGTGACAGGGCCGCGCCGGCTAGCTCAGCAGCACCTGGGGAGGGGTTTTTAAATCAGCCCTGCAGTCCGCACCAAAACTGAACATCGGTATTTAACACATAAAACACATCACTAACGAAAAGGTAAATAAACCAAACTTAGGAAAAACTGGTATTAAACACATTTTTACATTTGTTACCTTTATTTACAACTACTCTACGTGGGACGAACAACAAACAACAATGGCCAAGTCTAACCCACTAAACCATGTGATGTTTCTGCTCAGGAGTTTCGGAGCATCACCCAAAATCGCGAAGTTCGTCCTAGCTTACTATGGCCGCCTCATCTCCCCCAAAACGGTAACATCATTTAAACATGCATTTATTCACTAATGGACCTGACCGCCTTGACTAACCCCCGTGGGAAAACTCAACGCTATCAACTTATATTCTACTAACATTTATGTTTATGTTTTACTGGCCGATGGTGTCGCCGGCTAGAGCAGGCAAGGATTTATAGCAGCAGCAGCAACAAGGTTATGTGCTATGCTGCTAAGGCGTAAGCGGGCTGCTAAGGCGGAAGTTCGGCGCTCACGCCAGGGAAATTTGACCACCTACAGGCAGGACGGGATTCTGTCAGTCGCTGGTAACAATTGAGCCTCTCGGACTCACCAGGGCAGGTATGTTGTTGATCTTCTTTGTCCAATCCAGATGTCAAAAATTACTGCACGCACACACAAGATATATTTAAATTATTTAAAAATAAACAAAAAAAAAAACTAGTGGGTAAGGCTACAGACGAGCGCCCGACAGCAAGATACCCTTTTCCCAATTTTTAAAATCCGTTAGAAACGTGTAACAACACTCATAATTTTAAACAGATTCTGCACAAATACTTCTACTACATATAGCTTACTCGCGCTTAGGCTGCTTCTCGTACCGAACATTCGTACTGAAAACGTTGACTTTAATAACTTCTGTGTTATTGGTCCGATCGGATTGAATTGGAGGATATGTATGTTCATATTGCATTCAGCTTTATACATACCAAAGCAGAACTTTATGAGTTCAATACTTTGCTTAATAATCGTAAATTACCGATTTGCGGGGGCGGTGGGCGTGGCATCAAACATTTGACATAAACTTGTTCTGCCCCGGATATATAGGAACCTTCATAACAAATTTGGTGTCTCTAGCTTTTTAAATAGCTGAGATCTGTTGTTGCCTCAAGCAAACAGACAGACAGACGGACATGGCTCAATCGATTCGGCTAGTGATCCTGAGCAAGAATATATACACTTTGTGAGGTCTGCCACGCCTTCTTATGCCTATTACATACATTAGCACAAAGTTAGTATAAATATGAGCCATAGAGAAAAATCACGCACTTACTTTCCTGCAGCTTTACTGCACCGACGGATCGTCTAGAACAAACTGTTCATCGGCCGTCCTTGGAAGAGATGTTGGCGGTCACCCTGGTTGGCATTCGGGCATGTACCGACTTAAACGGCGTTTGCTCAAAACGGGAAACCTTGGGTCGGCGACCGATATGGCTGTTAACGAAGAAGGTTCCTCCGCTCACCAGATGGTGCCGATCCAAGATCACCCTTGGCTCGCACTGCTTGCTCCGTCAGCCGATGTTTTTCGCACCAGGGCAGCTGTGTTCATTCATACATGCCTATCGACGCTCAAAATGAAAACAGCTGTTTCGCAGAATGCAACACATTGTCTTCTTAAATATAATATAATAAATACTTTTATATATATGACAATAATCATTATTTTATTATGCATAACCAACTTCTCACGATAAATTAAATTATTTTCTTAATTTATCCTTTGTTAAAACTGTATGTATGTACATACATTCATATATTTTTTAACATATTTATTTATAAGTCTTGAATAATTATATAAATTTTCAAATATATATATTGATTCGTAAAAATATAAGTGTTTTTTATTTAATTTTTTTTTAAATAGGTATATGTAACTGTTTTAAATATTTATGTCCAGTTGTTAACACTTCCAAGTACAAAGACATTTCCTGTTTTAGTTGATATATTTTAAAGCACATTTGTTATTCGGAAGCAAGCAGAGCAAAGTTCTCAAAGTTGATCTTACTTTGTACGGATTCGTCATCCAAGTCGTCGGTGCTACTAGTAATGCGTGCTGTAAATAACAAAATTTATTAAAATCTTTTAACCAAATTAATAATTACTTTTAGCATGCTATAGGTTTTACACCATTGCAACTTTATATTTATGGAGTTATTCAGTTATGACAACACATTATGAGTATGGTAATGGTCTAGAGAACGGGCTCACACGTAAGAATTTTTTGATTTTCACCTAAATATTTAAAAAAATCACCTGAATTTGAATCCGGTAGCGCGAAGTGCTAAGTTGAAAACGTTGACTTGAATAACTTTTGGGATGTTGGTCCGATCGTATTGTAATTTGGAGGATATGTGCACATTGCACAGCTTTATGTATACTGAAGCTGAACGTTATGAGTTTAACCCTCGCAAATTAACAATTTGCGGGGGCGGTGGGAGTGGCATCAAACATTTGATATAAACATGATCTGCCTATGATATATAGGCATTCATACCAAATTTGGTGTCTCTAGCTCTTTTAATAGCTGAGATCTGTGTTATCATAAAGACAGACAGACGGTCAGACGGACAGACAGAGGGAAATGGCTCCATTGACTCGGCTGGGGATCCTAAGCAAGAATGTATATAGTTTATGGGGTCTACCATGCCTCCTTATGACTGTTATATACATATGCCTGTTGCACAAAGTTAGTATACTCTATTTTGACCATTTCCAATGGTCGAAGGGTATACAAATTATTTGATGTATTTACTTGTATCGTTTTTTTTTGCCAATTTAAACTCCATAACTTATCGTGTTTCCGCAGCTGGATTCGGATTCAGGCGATTTTTTATAACGTGTCGCGATTAACCATATGTCCTGTCCTAAACAATTACCATATAATACCCACCTCTAGAACCTCTCGAAGAACCAACACCACCAGTGCTGCCAGCTGTTGCGCCATTACGGCTGTAAAGAACGTTCTCCAAATAAGTTAACCCGTTATTGTTGACAATGTTTATTCCCAAGCATGTTTCTATTTGCTTCCAACGATGAAGTCTTTCTTGTAACTCATTTGTAACTTCTCCAAGAGCGTTGCGTGCTTCAACTATTGAACGATCAACGTCGTCAATACTTTTACCATGCGTCGATACAAAAGCACCAACTAAACTAGATCGTTTTTTGCGTAATTTTTCACAGGCTTCGCGCGCTGTTTGAAGTTGTTTTTCCGCAGAGGCTCGCTTCTTCTGATGATTTTTACTTTCTAGCTCATATGTATATTGAAGCCACGACTGCAATTGTTGCGGAGGTGCCCAACAATTATCTACCAACTCAAATTCAGCCCGCGTCAACTCATTTCGAAGCATTTCAATTTCTTTTTTCAATTGTTGCACTTCTAGGTCTGAACTAGATGTACTTAACGAGGGTACTTCCTTCAAGCGACGTTCGAGGTCCATTTTTTCAGTAGCAACGTTTTCTTGTTCCATACGGGCCAACTCTAGTTCCTAAGTGAAATGTAAAGAAATTTTTTTTTATAAATTTATAAATAAATTTGAAATATAAAGCGTTGAACGTTTTGAATCAGTAGGTTCTGATAAAAGTTGCTTGCGAAAATTCCCCAGAATTCTCAAACGGCAATTTTAATGTTTGTAATAATGTGATAATCCATTTTACTTTATTTTATTTTATCTCAGCTATTAAAAAAGCTAGAGACACCAAATTTGGCATAAAGGTTCCTATAAATCATGGGCAAATCGAGTTTATATCAAATGTTTGATGCCACGCCCATCGCCCCCGCAAATTGGTAATTTGCGGTTATTAAGCAAAGAATTAAACTCATAACGTTCTGCTTTGGTAAAGCTGAATGCAATATAAACATATCCTCCAAATTACAATCTGATCGGACTTATAACAAATGTTCGGTAAGGGCAGCCACCTGCGCGCTGCTTTGAGCAGTTGACACCGATGTCGACGTTGCGCGTCGGTGTGTGAGTCTGTGTGTCTGTCTGTCTGTCTTACGCACATGTGTCTGTGTGTGAGAGCGAGTAAGCCATATATAGTAGAATAAGTTGTGCAGAATTATCTGTCTGAAATCATGAGTGTGCTTACATGTTTGGTACGGATGTTAAAAATTGGGAAAAGGGTACTGTCGGGCGTGTCAGTCGGTAGCCTTACCCACTTGTTTTTGTTTCATTATATTAAAAATTGTATTTCAATATACATTTTGTTATGCTATAACAACATAAACTGGAAATCCATGGCCTCTTACAGTCACCGCGTGACTGTAGCCTTTCCGACTAGTTTTTAATACAATTTGTAACAAAGAAAGTGCGTTTTTGAAAGTTATTCTTTGACAATCCGCCATTTGTTTATTGAAAACAAGTAGGTAAGGCTACAGTCGGGCGCCCGACAGTAAGATACCCTTCTCCCAATTTTTAAAATCCGTTACAAGCGTGTATAGTTACACTCATAATTTAAAACAAAAATTCTACACAAATTCTTCTACTACATATAGCTTACTCGCTCGCACTCACACAGCGACGCGCGTAAAGAGTAAAGCGACACGACGCAATGTCGACGTCGGCGTCAACTGCTCAAAGCAGCGCGCCGGCTGCCGCTCGTACCGAACATTTGTACTGAAAACGTTGACTTGAATAACTTCTGTGTTATTGGTCCGATCGGATTGTAATTTGGAGGATATGTTCATATTGCATTAAGCTTTATACATACCGAAGCAGAACTTTATAAGTTCAATACTTTGCTTAATAATCGTAAATTACCGATTTGCGGGGGGCGGTGGGCGTGGCATCAAACATTTGACATAAACTTCACCTGCCCCGGATATATAGGAACCTTCGTACCAAATTTGGTGTCTCTAGCTTTTTTAATAGCTGAGATCTGTTGTCTCAAACAAACAGACGGACAGACAGACAGACATGTCTTAATCGACTCGGCTAGTGATCCTGAGCAAGAATATATATACTTTATGGGGTCTGCCACGCCTCCTTATGCCTGTTACATACATTTTGCACAAAGTTAGTATACCCTTTTTTGACCATTTTCAATGGTCCAAGGGTATAAAAATAGTAATTGTCAAGAGAACGGGGTCATAGCTAATCGAAAAACAAGTGGGTAAGGCTACAGTCGGGCGCCCGACAGTAAGATACCCTTCTCCCAATTTTTCAAATCCGTTACAAACGTGTAACCACAATCATAATTTCAAACAGAGAATTCTGCACAAATACTTCTAGTACATATAGCTTACTCGCTCGCACTCACACGTGCGTAAAGAGTAAAGCGACACGACGCAACGTCGACGTCGGCGTTGACTGCTCAAAGCAGCGTGCAAGCTGCTGCCTGTACCGAACATTTGTACTGAAAACGTTGACTTGAATAACTTCTGTGTTATTGGTCCATATGGATTTAATACTTTGCTTAATAATCGCAAATAACCGATTTGCGGGAGCGGTGGGCGTGGCATCAAACATTTGACATAAACTTGATCTGCCTATGATTTATAGGAACCTTCATGCCAAATTCGGTATCTCTAGCTTTTTTAATAGCTGAGATCTGTTGTCCCATACAGACGGACAGACAGACGGACGGACAGACGGACAGACAGACGGACATGTCTCAATCGACTTGGCTAATGATCCTGAGCAAGAATATATATACTTTATGGTCTGCCACGCCTCCTTATGCCTGTTACATACATTTTACACAAAGTTAGTATACCCTTTTTTGACCATTTTCAATGGTCGAAGGGTATAATAAACTAGTCGGAAAGGCTACAGTCACGCGGTGACTGTAAGAGGCCATGGATTTTCAGTTTACGTTTATATACCATAAAATATATATAAATTTGTATTTATATAAATTTTAATATAATGAAACAAAAACAAGTGGGCAAGGCTACAGACGAGCGCGCTCGACAGACAGATACCCTTTAACATCCGTACCAGAGAACTGCAACATGCATGCATACACAACACTCAAAAATGAATGAGATTCTTGCCACTCGATCTTCCCTTTGCACAGGCCGCACATAGCACACGCCTCAAGCCGCGCAAGCCTCTAATAGTAAGAGCCTCAAATAGCGGGAGACTCTAAAAGCAAGAGACGCAAAAGGCAGGAACGTTTTGGCAAAAAACACTAGTAAGGCAGGAACATTTTGGCAAAAAAGACAAGAGACGCATGCCCAAAGGCTCGGTAGGTAGAGACAGCAGCATAAGGGTCGGGGCATACAAATTTGTTCGAGAACGTTCGGTTTTTTTAAAATCCATGGCCTAAAAATTCGCGATTTGATCTCTCTTCTAAGTGAACGGACGTGTTTTTTTTCTGCTCCCCGCTTTTGTTTAATTTTGCTTGCAAACAATCGGTGTTTGCCAAATTTAAAATCACTAACTTGTGTAATTTGTCGTTTACTTTCGCGAGTGCATGCCTGCTTAACCCATTGGTTTGTATTTTACATCTAATAATATTTTTTGTTGACTGCTGCTTTTTTTTCTTTTTCGACTCTTATTTTCGGAGAGCATCTGTTTTTATTGTGTTACCTTTTTATACCCTTAGACCATTGAAAATAGTCAAAAAAAAAGGGTATACTAACTTTGTGCAACCGGCATTTGTATGTAACAGGCATAAGAAGTGGTAGACCCCATAAAGTATATATATTCTTGCTCAGGATCACTAGCCGAGTCGATTGAATCATGTCCGTCTATCTCTCTGTTTGTTTGAGACCACAGATCTCTTAAAAGAGCTGGAGACACAAAATTTGGCATGGAGGATCCTATATATTATAGGCGAAGGTGAAGTTTATTAAGCAAATATTGAACTCATAACGTTCTGCTTCGGTATACAGAAAGCTGAATAAAATATGAACATATCCTCCAAATTACAATACGATTGGATAATACAATAACACAAAAGTTATTCAAGTCAACGTTTTTAGTGCAAATGTTCGGTATCAGCAGCAGCCTGCGCGCCGTTTTGAGCAGTTGACGTCGACGTCTTTGTCGCGTGTTGCCTAATCACTCTCTCGCGCTCACACACTAACTTTGGCGTACGCTTAGTTCTCTTGCAGGCTGTGTGACAATGTTGTGCACATAAAATGTGCCGGCTACACTGCCTCTACGGCTGATGCCGTGTCCAAGTGCACTGGCCTGCGCTATTGTTGGGATCTGTGTCGGGAAGCGGCAGTTTTCGCAAACTTGCCGATCAGTTCTCTGCGTTTGACAACTCATTCAACAGTCTAAAACTATTAAATGAGTCGCCCAAGAAATCTGCTCATGTGGCAAAGTCCTTGCCAGCTGCCATTCCGCCTCCTCTCATTGACCAACCTTTACACACTCAGCCGGCGACGTCGTTTACCACTTCTATGGTGACGAGATCTTCGGTTTCCGAGAAAGTCATCAAGACGTGTGTGCATATAAAGTATCTGATGTGTTCGCTTTTGTTTCATTGGCTATTCCACAGATATTATAAATACCAATGGCAAGTTCGATTTCCGGACTACTGGATATGAATATTCCTGCAACTGCAAAGGAAGCAAATTTTCGTTTCCCGGCTTGCCCCTGAGCTGACATCTGGCTAATATTCAAGCCAAAATACAAGCTGTAGATTTAAAAGTGGAAAAGTTTAAATTTTCGTTCTTTAAAATTAGTGTCCCAGCTGAACTTGCCAGGCCATGTTGTGATTAAAGAGTTTGAAGCGAAAAATAAGAAGAATCGGAAACCGATTGTTCTCTCTTCAACAAGCAAACAAAAGTAAACTCTGCCATTATATCGGAATTGTTACAACCGGAGGTTCAATATAGTATTTAATTTATTTGTGTAATATTACACTTTCCCTTATTTTATTGTTTTATAACCTGCTCTTATATTCCGCCATCATCGGAATTGTCAGTGTATTTGCAACACTTATCTGCATTAATGAGTGTCTTTACAGTTATGACCTGTTATCAGACAGGGATCATTTTATAGTCCTTGGTGACTTTAATATTCCGGATTGTGACTGGACATTAAGTGTTGATGAAACTTTCTTATTGCCTTCCCAGCAGCATGACCTTTTAGACGGTCTGTTTGATATGTCATTGTCGCAGGTCAATCATGTCAAACATAGAAACAGATCGCTAGATTTATGTTTCGTATCTGATCCATCTAGAGTGATTCTAAACAGAACTCAGCCTCTTTCTTTGACAGAAGATTCCTACCATCTGACCTTTGAAGTTACTGTTGATCTTGGCGTACGTTTTTTTTTCTCGTCGACTAATATTTCAGTAGTATTACTTTTCGACATGCTCGAAAAAGTCCCCATAGTTCACAAGAGAGTGGTCGCGCCTAAACAATTTAAAATTTTGCTGATTTAAAAAAAAAATACAAAATTAACAATTCACTTGCAGCCTTTTCTCGTTTTTTAGCTGCTCGTTTAAATTTTTCAGCACTGAACGCGAAATGTAATAACAACTATTTAGCTTGTTGTAGGACTGTTCCTGGTGAACCCAAAACAGTTTGTTAGTTTAATTAACATGAAGCGCAAGTCATCGGTTAAACCTTCAATGTAGTTTTTCGAAAATTCTATGGCAGATACCGGCCAAGCCATGGCCGACATGTTTGCAAAGTTTTTTCAACTACGTACTCGCCTTCCACACAAAATGTTCATTTTTATCCATATAACATTCCCTGTTCAAATGGTATCTTCAGCCCTGAACGAAAGTTCACTTGTTAAGAATCTTCACTCGGTTGGACCGAAAATTACAATTTTCTGAACATATTTCTAATATGGTCTATAAAGCCACGGGTGTGCTTGAATTTTTGAAAAAACTTTTAGGATATGTCAAAATGTATACGTCCTGGTAATATTTTAATTTTGGATTCGGATTAAGGAGGTCCAAAAACATATGAAAACAAACGGGTCAAAACATTAACGCCTTCATTTTGCAAATAATTATGCAAAAATTCTGAAAATCAGGCAAGGCACAGCGAAATGAGCAAAGTTATAAAAAACAACAGACTACAGAAAGTTCGCAACAGAGTAAATATCCATATGTTAAGCCGCGCATACAAAATAATGGCAGAAGGCACCGCAGCTAATGGACATAGAGAGTTCGTCTAGGTTTTGGCAACCGACACAATACCAGGCAAATCAAAGGGTTGCCGCCTACTCCCATTTTCAAACCCAAAACCAAAAAAGATGGTGGAGCAGCTAGGTTTACAGGACCAAATCAGCAGAGAAAAAATAACATCTTACAAGAAGAATACCAATATAACCCAACTGAACAAGAATACGATACTATGGCCGAGTCCGAGGTAGCCGATATTGAAGATGAAATTGCACAATCTGAAGAGGTTAATTTTTTAGAATTGGAAGGGGCATCGGCAAACAACCCCTTTTTGGTAAAATCCCTTCATGGTTTTAAAACACTGTTTTATGCATCTCTTTAACACTACAACATTTTTTATTTTGGCAACTTTTTAACATTTGAAGGCATAATAGAATTGGACCTACTTAATAGAGTCAACGTTTTAAACGTTTATTTTAAAAACATAAGATATTGCATGTTGAATTTTAAAAATTCAGTTCCTTAGGTGCGCAAATGTAAAGTTTAGAGAAAAAAAAAGAAAAAATAAATCAATTTTTTTTTTTTTAAATGGAGAAGAGGTACGGCCACCCCTATGAACACTTCTCGCAAGGGACCGAATTTGATTTGAGAACTCGAAGCATTAATGTTGTCAGTAACCCTTGCAAGGATTAAAATTATAATTCCCGCTATTCTCGATTCTAAAGATTTGAAAAATTTCGTAAATGAGCACTTTACAATTAATGATTTTATGGAAGTCGCCTACATCAAAGTTTTTTTAGACAATAATTTTTTACATTTATTATTAAATTTCCAGGGCTTAGTTAAAAAAGTCACTCTATTTCCTGTCAACGCAATAGCACAATTATAAATTTTGCTGGATATAATAACGTAGCGGATTGCGGTAACAATATTCTGGCAATTGGAAACTGCAGTGCTACCCTTGCATCAACATTTTACAAATTTTACAACTTGCGCACAACAGTTGCACGCCGGCACTACAGCACATTGCAATGCTCGTCCAACCCACCTCGAACAAGTTAAAATTGTGGATGATGATGCCTTAATTATCCACAATGGAATAGCAACCGTTACTAAGTCTAGTACCACGGAGAAGACTTTCCACGGCACATTCCTTTTAACGTTTGAGGATGAAGTTAAAATAAATGAATCTTTGTTCTGTAACTCGAGAGCCACAGTTCAAAGACACCCAGGTTCAGCGGCATCGGCACTCTTAAACATCACTAGCCATCAAGAGATTTTGAGCCTGTCATACCTACACCGACTGAACATCCAAAATCTGAGATACATCGGTGACATCGAAAAAAACTCGTTACAAAACTTGCAAACTTCCGTGTAGCTATGTTTCTCGTGTCAACCTTGAACTTCCCCTTTGGAAGATGTATCGAAAACGCGTGAGAGCAAAACAATATTGTCCGTAACGTTCACATACGCTGGCCACCCTAAACAATTGGCAATGCGCTTGATCAGCACTTTAAAGCGACAGGGCTAGTTTCGCGTTAAGAACATTTTGTGCTTAGCTTAAGTTTGATTTGAACAATAAAAAAATTTCGGTATTTGAAAGGGACAAGCTTTATTACTTATTAAAAAACATAAATCCTAATAACTTATACGCAATTTTTATGCAATAATACAAAATTGACAATCCTAATAGACACGGGAGCAGACAACTCAATTTTAAAAGATGATGCTATAGATTTCGCAATAGTTTATACAAATCAGCAAATAAAAATCCAAGGCATAGACCGTGAAGTTGAACACTCTGTTTGAATGGTCAATTTATAAATTCAAACAAATAATTATTCCACACAACATTCATACAGTAAACAGAAATTTGCAAATACCGTGTATTGGAATATTGGGCATTGACTTTTTAAATAAAGACAACTGCCTACTTGATTTTAAACCAAACGAAGATTAGTTTAAAATTAGACCTACTAATCTGAAATATCCGATTTATGTACCAATTACATACCATGCTGGAAATAATTCCACACCAGCAAGATCCGAAGTAATCTGAACAATAACAATAAGTCCGTCTGATACTGACATATTTAAACCTAACTAAGAAGTTCAACCTGGTATTTTTATAATAATGTGATAGCAAAAGCCAACAAGGCTAATGGATAATGTTAAATATCAATCTACAATAGCTAAATCTATCAATCATTGACACGACGCCAGGAGTAGCTATGTACATCTCCATTGCTAAACGTCATCGGTCATGACCCTGTATTAACTTAACAACTACTGCACTGTATGAACAAGCTTAACCTCCGATTCGTACAAGAAGTCAATATTATGTAGAGGCCAAGTGTTCACCCAAGGTCTGCTTTATAGCCAGGATAGGAGTCAGCCTGGTCCACAGCGGTTCCATCTTTGTCTGTCTGATTCTGGGAAGAAAGCGAGCATCGAGGAAAATTCAACAACCCGGGACGGCGCATCTTTAAGGGGGGAGCAGTAGGGCATGGTGCTGACGCTGTAAGACAGCAGGTCAGTGCCTTAGTCGCGAGCATAATGCTGACGCAATACACTAACAAGCCAGTGCCCTTGTCCTTTGTCATGATCTGGGCATGCGGCATATGTAGTTATATGTATTTTGGGTCGCTGAATCAGAATCCGGGGTCGGAATTACGTCATCACGTCTAGATTTCGGGTTTTTGGGTTTTTGGTTTGAAAACTAAGTTTTTTAATGTAATTAATGTAGGTTTTGAAAATAAAAAATGTTTCCATTCTAAAATACCACTTTAAATACTCTTTCAACGGCTTTTGCAATACACCTTTTTAAGGTGTCATTGTTTCTCCTGTAATTTTTTTTCTAATGCATTTATATTTTAGGTTAGTCCATAAATGATCATTAAAAATATTTTAGCTGAATCCAGAACAAAAAAACCCAGTCTTTGAAAAATTTTTGAACAAATTTTTAGGTTATGTCGAAAAGTATACGTTCTGAAAATATTTTGACTTCAGATTCGGATTAAGGAGGTCCAAAAACATATGAAAACATATATCACATGACCAGGTCATGACCCTCCCATTATTTTTTGGCGCTTTAAAGATTTTTCATGTTTTTTGAGGTTAAGTCGAAACTTAGACGTGCAGGAGACAATTTTATTGAAGAATCGGATTTAGAAAGTCAAAATACATGAGAAAACATATATCGCATGACCAGATCATGATTCTATATCTTTTTGGGGAAATTTTAAAATTTTTCAGTTTTATGAGGTTATGTCGAAATCTAGACGTGATGACGTAATTCCGACCCCGGATTCGGATTCAGCGACCCAAAATACATATAACTGCATATGCCGCATGCCCAGATCATGACAAAAAAAAAATTTTCTGGGGCTGTGTAATCTGACTCTTGCACTGTGTCGCAAGAGCAGTATTATGATTATGCTGAGTCGGCTTGCCAACTATGACTTTACTCCCGCATTCTTTAGGCTAGCCGCTAGGCATTTTTGTATTCTGAGTTTTAGTACAGTTTTGACTCTGGATAAGGACAGCACAAGCTGATTGAAACAATTCCGGCGAAGCCGTAATCAATATTACTTATTTCTGCTACATTTCAACGATATATGGATTACTTACACCGTCCACTTCTAAATAAAAAATTGTTTAGTATAGCTTGACAACCTCATAGTCAATCCTTCCAATTCACAAGCAAACCTAAAACTACAGTTAGACAAATGTGAATTTTTAAGAGCAGAAAACGACCTTTTTAGGACACGTCATCACTAAAGAAGGAATCAAGCCAAACCTAGATAAAATAGCCGCCATTTTAAATTCCCACTCTAAATAAATCCAAAGTAATCGAAGCATTTCTAGGACTCATAGGCTATTATATAAAACTATATTAACCATTAACTAAATTTCTAAAAAAAAAGGAGCTAAAGTAGATATCAACCAAATGGATAACGAAGACGCATTCCAGAAACTAAAATTATTAATTTCTGAAGACCCAATCCTAAAATCACATTAACGACTTATGCCAGCAATGTATCTTTAGGAGCTGTGCTCTCACAAAATGAACATCCTGTTAGTTGTATCAGTAGAACATTAAAAGAGCATGAATTTTACTACAGCGCCTTAAAAAAAGGACAATTCCAAAAAGTTTGTACAACCAAAAATTTCCGACATTATCCACAAGGACGGCATTTCGAAAAAGCATCTGACCATCAGCCTTTGTGTTAGCTACACAAGCTAAAAGAGCCCAATGCCAACCTAAAAATGTGGAAAAGAAAATTATATCGGAGACGCACTTTCTAGAATAGCAATATACTAATGTTTTTTGGCGAATCCAAACAATAGCGCACAAGAAGATAGTAGCGGTGTGATTAACAGGGAAAGCCATTGACCGTTACAGACAACAATTTATATTCTCAAAAGACCCTACTACATAATAATAGTACGCAACACGAGATTTATTAAAAAAAAAAAAAAAAAAAAAAACAAATTATACAAAGAAATGAATTTGGAAGCGGCATATTGACAGCTTTGCCGGTTTTTCAAAGAGCGTTCAGAGAAACGTTGAACCCAAAGTACACTAAAGTTCTCCGAAGCCTTATTTTATGAAAAAACATTCCCACTTACGCAAAGTCCAAAGAATTAGTTTTATCCGCTAGGTAGTAAGCTAATGTAAACAACGAGTCAATGCAAACTACCACTGCACGAAAAAGGACTACAATTTAAGGATATGCACCTAGAATGTCCGGACCCTTGATAGGGAAGGTGCCACTATTCGGTTGGCGGAAACCCTCAAGTCAGTCAAGGCGGACATTACCGCCATACAGGTAAAGAGATGAAAAGGACAAGGTGAAGGATGATGTCGTTAAGGATGCGTTCTACGCGAGGCTAGAGGACGCAAACGGATAGGTTGGTTGGGAACGCATCTTTGGCCCCACTACCAGGCAGTTCATCCTCCATGAGACCACCTCAAACAACAGTCTCAGGTTGATCATCTTCGCCGCGGCTCGAAACATGGTAGTAAGTAGCACTATATTCCAATAGCTCGATGTCTACAAGACCACATGGCTGTCCCCTGACTAACACGGAACTAAATTGATCACGTTGCGGTCGACGGAAGGCATGCGTCAAGTTTGCTGAACGTTCGTACATTCCGCGGAGTGAACATTGACTCCGATTACTATCTTGTTGCAGCCAAGATACGCATGCGGCTCTGTAATGCGAACAACGTTCAGTCCAGTAAACAACGAAAGCTGGACGTCGCTAAGCTGCAATAACAACGGGCAGCTGAGGCCTTTTATACTCACCTCTCGGAATTGTTTCACCAACCCGACTTTCTACCCTATGACGCAGACGGGTACTGGCCATACATCCGCACCGCCGCAGGAGGAACTATTGGGCTTAAGCGTCCGACACCGAGCCAATGGTACGACATGCACATGCTGCAATGAAAACAGCCTATAATAAAAAGACACTGCAGGTCGCCGCAATACGAGCGACGCCGGGAAATTATTAGGATAAAGATGAAGGAAAAGAGGCGTCTTTTCAGACGGAAGAAATGGGAGCAGGAAAGATGCGAGTGTGAGGAATTCGATATGTCTCAAGGCAGGAATGAGGCCAGTAATTTGTGTCAACCGTAACACCCAAGATTCTATTTAACTGGGGAGGCGGAAATAGAAACCTGGTTACGGATATGCAGGATGCGTTAAGAATATGGAGGGAACATTTCGCCAAGCTGCTCAAGGCCAACAACAGTACACTGATGACACCAATCGCCGATGATGTGAATATTCCCCTACCTAGCCATGACGTGGTCCGGGTCGCACATATGCGGCTCAAAAATACCAAAGCAGCAGGGTGCATGCATCAGCTCGTTTGCAAAATATGGACTTCTTCATGACCGACGATTGTGTCCTCTGCCCTATACTAAAGAAAGGTGATCCAACGATTTGTGCCAATTACCTGGAACCCAGTCTCATCGCCATCTTATACAAGATTTAATCAAGCGTAATCTGCGAAAGACTAAACCCGTATGCCAACACACTCATTGGACCTTATCAATGCGGCTTCAGACCCGGCAATCTACCATAGACCAAATTTAAGCATTAGGCCTAATCCTGGCAAAGACCCTCAAGAAACAAGCTGCACTCGATTTCCGGATAAGAGAATGCCTATTTGCCACCATGTCTGAGTTCGGTATTTCAGCGAAGCTGATTCGGCTGTGCAGAATGACGTTGAGTAGCACTAAAAGCTCCGTCAAGGTAGGAAAGAACCTCTATCCTCTAACGTGCAACCTCTTCAACCTGGTGCTGAGGTACACCGAAATGGCACTATTTTTTTTTTTATAAATGTCCAACTTCTTGCATACGCCGATGACATCGACATCATTAGACGTTGCAAGTAAGATGTAACAGCTGCATTTTTCGGAGATCGAAAAGGAGTCAGCAAAAGTGGGTTCGGAAGTAAACGAGGGTAAGCCAAGTATATGCTGTCCAGTAGCATGCATTCACAGCGCCTAGGATCCAAAGTAGATGCAGGCAGCTAGTAGTAGTAGTTGAAGTAGTTAAGGATATTAAATATCTTGTCACTGCCGTCAACTCCAGTAATAACATCAGTATGGAGATCAGGCGGAGAATCACTATGGGCACAGTAAGCAGATGTGTATCAGAGCTCTCTCGACCGACACTTTACAACACGCTTATCCAACTCGAGCTCTTATATGGCGCCGAAGCATTGGGTACTGTCACAAACGGATGCAGCAGCGATTGAAAGATTGTTTTAAAGAAAAATACTCCAAAAAAGGTGTTCGAGGCAAGAGTCGACATTTGACGGCGAAGGCTCCGCGGCTCCGATAGATGAACCAAGTGGAAAAGCACCTGACTGCGCTTGGTGTAACCAATTGGAAAAGGCACGCAAGGAGCAGAGAGTGCCGGCGCAAGTTGGGTTGTTTGTGATTAAGGGTTGTAATAGCCATCCAAGAAGAAGAAGAGTAACACTGAAATTCCAATGAAAATCACCCTTAGATATTTACTCTTCTGAGTGAAATCAATATCTAATTTGTATAGACAACTACTTGAAATTTGCAACCCTTGAACAGATAAAAACGAAAGACTGGTTAGAATTTTAAAATGCCCTTATGCACATCTTTAGTCAGTTAGAAAAACCCATACTCATAAAGACAAATAGAAGTGGTGCATTTGCCAGTTTAGTTCTTCAACGATGGCTCGTCACCGAAGTCATAGAATTACAACTCAATACCTCTAAAGAAGGCGTTGCAGATATAGAAAGACTCCACAAAACAATAAACGAAATAAACGATATCCGCATTATAAAAATTCTGACGACAACGAAGCAAAATTAAGCATAATAGTAACAATACTCTACATCTAACCATAACCACAATCCCATTTCTCTATGCTGGACAACCGACTTTAGACACGCAACAAATATATTAACGAAATAAATAAAACTAGATTAGAGTATAGAGTATATCTGGTGTCAACTACCAGATACAGAAAGGGACTATTACAAAAGGGCAAACTAGAAAATTTGTTCAAACTAATAAAGAACGTCGAAAAAACGGACAACGATCACTACAAAATGACAGAGAAACACACTTTTATAAGACTAATTCAAAAATTCCAATTCCTACAACAGACAAATAGACAGAAACGAGGACTTATTAATATAATAAGAAGAAAACAGTCAACAAAAAGACACTGCAGATAACAATCGCACAAAAATACAGAATCAACTGTTAGTAACGACGAACTCACGTAAGTTACATGAATTTAAAGACTTAATTCAAATAATCAACACTAACATAAAAAAATTAAAGAGTTTAAATCTTTAATCTTTCATTTGAACATAGTAATAGAGAACAGTTTTTTTACAAGCTAATCCAGTTTACCGAATATATATAAGACATTTCAATGAAATTTCAACTTTCGCAATTACCCATAAAAACTTAATTTATGACAAACTAGATAACGTTGACAGTAGTAATATATTGCAAACTAAAACATCAACCTGGGTTTACAACAACCAAATACTTATCATAGCACACATCCCTATTAAAACTGTTCACACAATTAACAAACTATCTATTATCTATTATCAGCTTAATCACGTAGAAAGGGCCACTTACTTTGAAAAACATGATACAATTTATAACCAAAATTACAAAGAAATAAACAACGAATGTATTAAGAACGTTATAAAAAGAACCAACCTGATAAGTAATTTTGTCCCTAAGACAAAACCGAACAATATCCTTACATGAAATATAAACGACACTATTAAAGAACAAAATTGCCTAGAAATAAATGGGTAAGGCTACAGTAGGGCGCGCCCGACAGTAAGATACCCTTCTCCCAATTTTTAACATCCGTACCAAACATGTAAACAGACTCATGATTAATTCCATACAGAGAATTCTGCTCAACTTATTCTAATATAAATGGCTTACTCGCTCTCACACATACAGCCCCGCGCGTAAAGAGTAAAGCGGCACGAAGCGACGTGGACGTCAACGTCAACTGCTCAAAGCAGTGTGCAGGCTGCTGCTTGTACCGAACAATTGTACTAAAAACGTTGACTTGAATAACTTTTGTGTTATTGGTACGATCGGAGGATATGTTCATATTGTATTCCGCTTTATGTATACCGAAAAGAAAGTTATGAGTTTAATACTTTGCTTAGTAATCGCAAATTACGGATTTGCGGGGGCGGTGGACGTGGCTTCAAACATTTAAAATAAACTTGATCTGCCTATGATATACGTTATAAGAACATTCAAACCAATTATGGTGTCTCTAGCTCTTTTCATAGCTGAGATCCGTTGTCTCAAACAGACATACAGACAGACAGACAGACATACAGACATACAGACAGACGGACATAACTCAATCGACTCGACTAGTGATCCTGAGCAAGAATATATATACTTTATGGGGTCTGCCACGCCTCCTTATGCCTTTTACATACATATGCTGGTTGCACAAAGTTAGTATACCCCTTTAGACCATTTTCAATGGTCGAAGGTCATAACAAAATCACCTAGGAATAAATAAAAGTATAACAATCAAACCCAACAAAATAATAACAATAAAACAATTAAATAAATCTTACCCAAAGTCGGAAAGGCTACAGTCGAGCGCGCCCGTGGTATACCCGCTACAACTATGCGAAAAAAAACATGTCCCACAGTCTCAAATTTGTTTTCACTATGAAAGATGCACGCGGTTCTAATTGGATATTGTCAATTTCAGTGTCTTCCAGTTATAACTTATCAGAGGGCTTTTAATGATGAATGTGTAAAAGAGACGCCTATATAATGCTTCACATATTTATTAAGAAATTCTATACATCCAACCAGATTTGTAGTTTTTTGTTGTACATGCGAATATGCAAAATATCACTTAAGATTTTAACTGACCTTAAATAAGATAAAACTTCGTTAACATCAATTTTAAAAGAAGATAAAAATAGAACAGAAAAAAACAAAATTAAAAATTTTAGCTCAACACCATACCCTCGTGAGGACTTGAACCATGAACCAAAAAACTTAGACTACGAAGTCTACATTTATAACCCCTCTGCCCATGTTCATGCTCATGATTAATTAGATCGGCAAAGTTGCATTATGAGACCATTCAGCCTGTCGTACAGGACAAAAACAAATTATTATTGTGTCTCGTGTGTGTGTTGTGTGTGTAAGACAATACCAACTCACTCCCCTTAAAATTCTGTTTAATCAAATAAATGCGTTTAAAATACTAAACTTAATATATTTTAAATGCTTGATTTTTCAAGCAAAAGCTAACATCCAAAAATATCATCCACAAAATCCAAAATAAACTTGATCAGCCTGCAGTAATAACACATACTGTCACCAAATTTGGCTCTTTTGACTCTAGCTCTTCTATTAGCTGAGATCCAGGTGTTAACACGGACGGACAGACAGACAGACGGACGGACGGACAGACGGACATGGCTATATCGACTCGGCTGTTGATTTAGTTATAATACCCTTCTACTCTATGAGTAGCGGGTATAATAATCAATAATGAAAAAGCAAAACAAATCGACACCGATTATTAATTTTCCAAGCCCTAGCTTAATTTGTAAAAATTTCACTTTATTTCCTGTCCAACACAATGGCACAATTATAAATTTTGCTGGATATAATAACGTAGCGGATTGCGATAACAATATTCTGGCAATTGGAAACTGGAGTACTACTCTTACATCGACATTCTGCAGAGAACTCCTCTTCACAACTTGCGCACAACAGCTGCACGCCGGCACTACAGCACATTGCACTACTCGCCCCAGCCACCTCGAACAAGTTGAAGTTGTGGATGATGGTGTCATAATTAGCAACAATGAAACGGAAACCGTTACCATGTCTAGTGGCACGGAGAAGACTATCCATGGCACATTCCTTTTAACATTCGAAGATGAAGTTAAATTAAATGGATCTTTGTTCTGCAACTTGAGAGCCACAGTTCAACGACACCCAGGTTCAGCGGCATCGGCACTCTAAACATCACTGGACATCAAGAGGTTTTAAGCCTGCCATACCTACAACGACTGAACATCCAAAATCTGAGGTACATCGGCGACATCGAAAAAAACTCGTTACAAAACCTGCAACTTTCAGTGTTGCTATGCTTCTCGTGGCAATCATTGGACCCTTCCTTTGGAAGATGTATCAAAATCGCGTGAGAGCAAGAAAATCAGCTTCCTTGCGAATTGCCATCGACTTAAGGAAGTCTGGGGACGGCCTTCATCTTAGTGAGGGTGAAGTTAACATATAAGTTAATGCCCGTTGATCATGTAATATAACAATAAATCCAATGCATGATCAACATTATTTGCGACTGTTCTGCATGCCGTTTGCGTAACATAGTTGCACAATTGTCCGTAACGTTCCCATGCGCCGGCCACCCGACATTTTAGCCGTTTGGGCAATGCGCTGGATCAGCACTTTTAGGCGACAGGCTAGCTTCGCGCTAAGAACATTTTTACTAAGTCTTAGCTTTGATTTGAACAATAAAAGAGCTCGGTTTCTAAACGCGACGAGTCTTCTTATTTACTTGGAACGTAAATTATAATTACTTATATATATGTTATGAACCTTCTCCACATCATATAAGTAAATAAATAAATTTGGAAAAAATATTTAAAACTCCCTTCACCCTTCAACATGCCAGACGACGAACTGTTAGCCAAATTAGGAGCCCTTAGTGGTCCCTCAACCTCATCATCCTCTCCGGCTATACAAGCCAAACTCGTTACCCAAAAAGATGTAGAAAAGGTAGTAAACGAACTGCTATGTAATAGTTTAGGGCAGATGGTCAAGGAAGTTATAAATCCTAATAAGGATTTTGCCGGCTTTCAAGACCAAAGCATTAGGCAAGAAATCCAAAACAAACTAGACGACTTAGAAAACTTACGGACATAATTCGCATCCTTAGAGATTTGTCAGGATCAAAAAGCGAATTCAACTCATGGAAAAAAAGCGTAGAGAAATACTACGGGATCCTACTGGCTATTCGGAACAAAATAGTAGGCGAAGCAGATGCAGTTCTGGAATCATATTATACGCCCCTTGACTGGAAAGCAATTTCCAAATGCTTGACATCAAATTATGCAGATAAACGGGATTTAAAAACCTTGGAATACCAGCTGTATTCACTCTCACAAGGAAATTTATCAGTTCAGGAATTCTACCAAACTGTATACCACCAACTTTCTTTGATCCTTAATCAGATAGGCAGCCTCGATGCTTCACAAGAAACTATCCAAACCCTAACAGCCCTTTATAGAGACAAGGCTCTAGACACATTCGTTAGGGGATTAAGTGGCAATCTATCCCAACTTTTAGCCATCAAGGAACCATACGATCTAGGACACGCACTTCATCTGTGCAGTCTTCTAGAAAACCAAAAGACCAGGAATTACCAGATCCCAAGGAATCTTACTTCGGGACGACAACCCCCACTCCCACCGCGGCAAAACTTCCCCCAAGGAAGACCCGCAGTAGCCAGGCAACATTTCCAACCAAATCTATACTACCAACCAAACCCCCAGGTACCTTCACCGTTTCAAAGAAACCCTACACCGCGCTTCCAACAAACCCCAATGGTGACACAATACTTTAACCCCCAGGGACAAAACGGCCCACCACCACCTCCTCGTCCGCAACCCAAGCCAGAACCAATGGAAGTAGATCCGTCAATTCGATCACGCAATGTGAACTATATAAACAGACCAAATTTCGAAGTAACAGAGAAAAGATCATTAAGCATGGGGACAGTCCAAAATCCGAACAAGATGCAAAGGCAATTTAATATTCAGACAGAAACAGATACAGAACTACAACTAAACGCGGACGCAGAAGAACAAGCTTATTATGAGGCTGCACAAACCGCAGACCTCGACGAGTTGCAGGGAGAAGCGACCTGGCAACTGGACGATGACCCAAATGACACGATAGACACGGCGGAGCTACATTTTTTAGAGTAAACCGCTCCTCCTTACCATACTTTAAGGTAACAGCGGGGGAAGGCAAAACGCTAAAATTTTTGATAGACACCGGGTCCAACCAAAATTACATCCAGGCTGGACTGGTCAAAAACCCAAAACAAAATAAGAAACCATTTTTCGCTAATTCAGTAGGCGGAAATATTGAAATCACTCACCATTCTATCATGAATTTATTTAACTTAAAAGACAAACCGCTGAAATTCTTTTTACTTTCCTCCCTAAAAACATTACATGGCATATTAGGAAATGATACACTAAAGAATACAGGAGCCATAATAGATGTTAAAAATGACAGCTTGACCTTAGAAAACGGATACAGAATAAAAATTCATCAATTAACGGCCCAAGCCGTAAATTCAATAGGAGTAAATTCAGACCACATGACAGAAACGCAAAAGGAAATATAAGGACAGCTTGTCAGACAGCATAGCGACTTATTCGGAGACCCAGACACTTAACTTCCCTACGCTACTAAGGTAGTAGGAGAGATAAGAACTACGTCGGATACCCTGGTGTACAGCAAACATTACCCATACCCAGCGTCTCTTAGAGAAGAGGTAGAAAGAAAGATAGAAGAAATGCTCATTGATGGCATTATTAGACCTTCACGGTCGCCGTACAACGCCCCAGTATGGGTCGTACCGAAAAAGTCCGGTCCGTCCGAACAGAAAAAATTCCGACTAGTAATTGATTATAGGAAAATCAACAAAGTCACCGTGTCCGACAGGTATCCCATACCTGAAATAGGGGGAATAATAGCCCAGTTGGGAAAAAATATATACTTTTCCGTGCTGGATTTAAAAAGTGGCTTCCATCAGATACGACTGAAGGAAACAGATATAGAAAAAACGGCATTTTCGGTGGCTGGCGGTAAATATGAATTCACCAGATTACCGTTCGGCCTCAAAAACTCAATTCCATCTTTCAAAGGGCGCTCGACAACATACTTAGAGAACATAGGAATAAGATTTGTTATGTGTACATATATGACATAATTGTCTTTAGCAAAACGGAAGCCGAACATGCCGAAAGCTTGGCAAAGGTATTCACGACATTACAGAATGCAAACATGCGAGTCCAGATTGAAAAGTGTCACTTTTTTAAGACCGAAGTAGATTTTCTGGGTTTTACAATTTCCGCAGAGGGAGTAAAAACAAACCAATCAAAAATCGAGGCAATAACCAAATTTCCTATTCCAAAAACACTTAGGGAACTCCGCTCCTTTATAGGCATGACTAGTTACTACAGAAGATTTATTAGAGACTACTCAAAAATAGCAAAACCACCAACCGCACTATTGAGAGGAGAATGCGGCCGTGTTTCAAAACATACCTCAAATAAGACAGCGATAGAACTAGATAAAGAAGCACGCGAAGCCTATAATAAACTCAGAAACACTCTTATATCTAGAGATGTCATGCTGAGTTACCCAGACTTCGGCAAGGAGTTCCAACTTACAACAGATGCATCGGATTACGCGATAGGTGCAGTACTAGAACAAGACCATAGGCCCATTACATTCATTTCACGCACGCTATCAAAAACCAAAGAAGCTTATGCTACCAACAAGAAAGAGATGTTAGCCATTGTATGGGCCCTTAAAAGCCTAAGACACTATTTGTACGAATATTCGAAAGTTGTGATCTACACAGATCACCAACCTTTAACCTTTTCGAACAGCGCACAAAATAACAGCCCAAAGTTAAATCGCTGGAGAGACTTTATGGGCGAATACAACCACGAACTAAGGTATAAGCCCGGAGTAGCCAACGTAGTCGCCGACGGATTATCTAGGTCACCCCCAAAACTATCAATAAATACAGTTAGTTCCTCCGCGACGGTTCACAGCGATGATAGCTCGTCACACAACCTTATTTACTCCGTAGAGATGCCCATTAATGCATTCAAAAACCAACTAATTATCTCGATAGACAGCTCAGACCAGTACAGCTATGAACTCCCGTTCCCCTCCTTTCATAGAAATATAATAAAAAAAAACCTAGCTTCACTGAAGAACAATTAATACAAATCCTCAAACAAAGACTCGACCCAAGACTCCTTAACGGAATATTCACCTCTGAAAATATCATGGGAAAAATTCAAAACATCTACCCATCCCACTTCAGCTCATATAAGGTTAGATTCACTCAAAGCAGAGTTGAGGATGCGATCATAGAAAATGAATCTCGAACATAAAAGGGCTCACAGAAACTCAAAAGAAAACAAGGCCCAGATAATCAAGAACTACTTTTTTCCACAATTACAAAAGAAGGTAAACGCAATAGTCAAAAACTGTCTAACCTGTAGGGAATCCAAGTACGACAGACATCCTCCCAAAACAGAAATCCAAGCCACACCTATTAGCATCCTGACAGGTCAACTAGGTATTTCAATTTTTACAACACCTCCATACGCTTCCACAAGTAACGGACAGGTAGAACGCTTCCACTCGACTCTGACAGAAATTTTAAGATGCTTCAAGGCAGAGGACGGAGACCTTCAACCTTCTCAGACCTGCTTTTCAAAGCAGTACAAGAGTATAACAACTCTATTCATTCGGTTACGAAGGAAAAACCGATCGATACATTCTTTAGAAGCAACATATCGGACAACCCAGAAGCAATCCAAGTAAAAAGGCAGGAAATTAAAGATAGAATAAAAAAGAAGCAGTTAACAGATCTAGATTACCAACAAAAACAAAGAACAGCCAAGGACATACGAAACAGGGGAGCAAATTCATGTGAAAATAAATAAAAGACTGCGATCAAAAGTGACGCCCCGGTATAGGAAAGAAATTATAGCAGAAGACAGGAACACAACAGTTAAAACTCAATCAGGGAAAATTGTCCCGAAAATAATATTCGAACCTAATTTACAGATTCTTATTGCCAACATGTTTAGCGATGACGACAGTCCTCGATTATTCAAATTCACAACTCATCTCAATCGATACGGGACCGGCAGCCAAACAAGACGGTACATTTAAAATTATCCACCTCTTTAAACTAACATACATTGAGTAACTTTTCTGGTGATCGGTTGTGTTCTGCATAGCTCCTGGTATTTTTACTTGTTTTTGTACATTTTAATTTATACACTAATAATAATTTTGGTGAACTTATTGCTCTAACCCTGTGCCTATTAACAAGTGCTATTAACTCGGTGCTAGTGCTTATATTTTTCACACATTTAAATCATTTACTTTGGTGATTTAATTTTTCTTGCGCTTCTTTGGCGTCATTGTTGTTTTTGTTTGAGTACTTACTCTTACTCTCGTGTACTCCCACGCTCTCGTGACCCCACGCTCTCTTGCTCTCACGCTGTTTACGCTCTCGCTCTGCTTACCCTCTGTTGTTGTTTTGTTTGAGTGCATTCTCTCTCATTCTCAACCGCTCAGATCGTAACAGCTGAGCTTGTATTTCTAGCTTGTGCACTTGCGTTGGGTACAAACTAACATACTAACTGTTTCTCTCATTTATTGTTCTGCCTATTCCTATTTTCTTTTCTTTGCATTTTTTGGAGTTCCCTACGTTTGTTCGGGTACATCAATTTATACAAATAGTTAACGTTCGGTTTTAAATCTTTATTTTTTTATTTCATATTTCATTTTTCTTTTTATCTCATTTATTCTTTTTATTTTTTAAACATTTCAAAAATGCTGCCTTGCTGTGCATCAAATTGCAAATGCGCTGCTGATCCCAATGCCGATTACATTGGCTGCTGGCTGTGCGATAATTTCATGCACGTAAAATGCGCTGGCCTCTCTTTAAAGATCAGAGATGCAATTAATAAAAACATCGGCCTTAAATGGTCATGTGATAATTGTCGTGTGGGTGAACTAGAGCTTCGTAAAGTTTTTACAAAAACTTCTCTCGGTTTTTCCCGTATTCGCTCTCTTTTCACGAATCTCATGTCCGAGTTTACGGATCTTGAGACTCATCATAACGCCTTTAATGCCAAAAAAAAACTTTCTCCTACACCAGTGGCAGTTGATCACTCAAATGTTCCTCTTCAAGCAACATCTGAAACATCTTCAGTCCCTCTTCTTCCCACGAACGACCCTCTTTTGATGAGTTTTAACTCTCCACTCCCGTCCTGCTCTGGGAAAACCATTGGAAGGGATATTTCTGTCTTGCCAACTTCAAATAAAAAAAAAAGACAAGACAACTTTAGGGGTTGACCCTCTTCCGTTGCCTATCTTGCCTAGCTCCAGTCAGAGCAAAAACAAGATAGCCACGACCAACTTACCGGCAAACACTATACAGAGTGTAAAACCTCTTGTTGCGGTGAAGCCGAAGAAAGTAGTGTTTGTCTCCCGATTGGCCCCTGACACTACTAGTGAGGATGTACAATCGTATATCCTTTCAAAATCACATATACCAAATATGTTGGTTGAGAAGTTTAACTTCAAATTTTCGCGGGACATATCTTCATTCAAGATAAGTCTCCCAGCAGAGCATTTCCCAGCTGTTTGCTGTGGTACTTTTTGGCCGCCCGACCTAATTGTTAAGGAGTTCACTCCAAAACAAAGAAGCCGAACCGCCGTATCCCTGCCAACGTTATCAATTTCATCCCCAACCAAGACCTCCAGAACTCCAAAAGATGGAATGCATGCAAAAAACTAATATCGCATCTTTCTATTGCCTATCAAAACGTTAGAGGTCTTAACACTAAGATTTCTAATCTTTTTGTTGATAGCTCATCTTTTGATTTCAAAATACTAATACTTACTGAAACCTGGTTAAAGCCTACCATAAGTAACTTAGAACTTTTTCCCAATAAATACACTACCTTCAGATGTGACCGTCTATCACGATCTGGTGGTGGTGTTCTTATTGCTGTTGAATCAGACATGTCGTCAGAAATTGTTTTGACGCTTTGTCCACCTCACGTTGAATTTGTGTGTGTAAAAATAAGCGTGAATCAAATTTCAATTTATATAACTTGCTCCTATATTCCTCCTTCTTCTGAACTTTCTTTGTATGCAGAACATCTTTCCTGCATTCAATCTATTGAATCTAAACTTTTGGACAGAGATTACCTCTTGGTTTTTGGCGACTTTAACTTGCCCCAAGTCTCATGGTCCTCTCAAGCCAATTGTTTAATTCCCTCAGTGTATAATTCATTTATTAATAGCCTTTATGAATTATGCTTGTCTCAAATTAACCCTTTTCGTAACATCAGTGACAATACTCTTGACTTGATTTTTGTCTCTGATTCTTTATCTAACACGATTTTTAGAATCGATCCTCTAGTTCTTCCTGAAGATCCTTATCACCCCACACTTAATATATTACTAGAATTGTTTACTCCAGTGCAAACGTCAATAGTTATACCTAACTTAAAATCGCGTTGCTTTCGCAAAACTGATTTTGTTAGGCTTAACTATCTTATTTCAACTCATGATTGGTCTTTATTTTATTCATGTTCAAATTTAAATTCTTGCATCGCATATTTTTATAAAGCCTTAAATGCATTTTTTGATGTTTGTGTTCCGTGTGCATATCCGGCAAAGTCTAACTGGCTTCCGTGGTATACACGTGAACTACTAAGGTTAAAAAATGTTAAATCCCGGTTTTATAAAAATTTACTTCTTCGGGTAATCCCTCTGATTATACCCGATACATAGTTGCAAAGACAAATTTTAGCACTTGCAACAGTTTATCTTACAAAAAATATTTAAATCGTTGTCGACTTGAATTTGCACGTAACCCTAAACAATTCTATAACTTTGTTAACATTAAACGAAAATCCAATAGTTTCCCACCTTATTTTTTATATGAAAACAAGAAAGCAACCAGTGATCAAGACGCTGCTGATCTGTTTGCAGACTTTTTTCAATCTACCTATTCCTCTACTAACTTCGACAATAATCTTCCATATCCGTACTTAACTCAAAGATCAAATTCCATTTCTTGTGATATGATCGATGAGGAATCATTACGGACTAATCTATGCTCTATTAATCCAATCTTCTCTCCCGGCCCTGACGGAGTACCAGGATGCGTACTTAGATTTTGTGCCAATAGCTTATTTAGACCCATTTTCAAGTTATTTAACTTGTCTTTAGCATCTTGTACGTTTCCTCCAATCTGGAAAGAATCTTTTTCTATCCCTCTTCATAAAAACGGGTCTAAGTCTGAAGTAATGAATTATAGGTGCATTTCCAAATTATCCTCTATTCCAAAGTTGTTGGAAAAAATTATTACTGTGGAGTTAACACATAAGTGCAAGTCACTTATTTCGCCACATCAACATGGCTTTGTAAAATCTCGATCTACTACCACGAATCTTCTGGAATTCACCTCAATAATTAATAAAGGTTTTCAGAAGAAAATGCAAACTGATGTGGTCTACACAGACTTCAGCAAAGCATTTGATTCAGTAAATCACTTACTTCTTCTTCATAAGCTTAATCTTATTGGTTTTTCCTACCCATTGCTCCTTTGGATCTCCAATTACTTAACTTGTAGGTCCCAAAGAGTACTTTTCAAATGTTTTCTATCTAAGCCTATCTCTGTATCCTCTGGTGTTCCTCAGGGCAGTCATCTTGGGCCTCTACTCTTTAACTTATTTATAAATGATCTTCCCTCTGTTCTACACTATTCTAATATTCTAATGTATGCTGATGATGTGAAACTTAGCTTAACATACAATGAACTGACCGCTAATTCACTTCAAGTCGATATTGACTCATTTTTTACTTGGTGTAGCCGTAATTTGCTATATTTAAACTGTTCGAAGTGCAAGGTCATGTCCTTTTATAGAAGTAATTCTCACGTTATCAACTATACCCTTGATCACTTTCCACTTAACAGAATTTTTGAGGTAATGGATCTTGGAATTCTTTTTGATCATAAGTTGAAATTTGATTGTCATATAACACACATTATCAATAAGGCGTATCGGGCTCTTGGCTTCATTAAAAGATGGGCTAAAGAATTTGAAGACCCTTATACGACAAAATTGTTATATACTTCTCTTGTTCGCCCGATTTTGGAATATGGATCCTGTGTATGGTCTCCTCAATACCAGGTCCATCAAGACAGAATTGAGTCTGTCCAAAAACAATTTTTGCTCTTTGCTTTGCGTCGCTTTAACTGGGTTTCTAGCGTAGATTTACCACCTTACTCAAGCAGACTCCTGCTAATTAACCTACCCTCCTTAACTAACCGTCGTATTATGCTAGGTGTTATGGTCATAATAAAACTAATAAAATACGACATCGACTCTCCTTTCCTGCTTAACCAACTAAACTTTAGTGTTCCTTCTAGGGTTACACGAAATTTTTTACCACTTTCTTTGAGCTTTTGTACTAATAACTATAGCTTGCATGATTCTTTTAGAGTTCTCTGTGCCGATTACAATAAGCTTTTTAGAATAATCAATACGGAATCCTCCCTCTCATCTATCAAATTATCTATTTTAAATTACCTAACCTTTTCACCTAACAACAATTAACTATACATCCTAACAACTAATACTAATCTACCGATCTGATTGGGTTTTACTGGGTTTTCCCCAATCCTTTGCAGCAAATGTTGGATCGTTTTCTTTTATATTTCCCAGCATAAATTTTAAAATATAAATATATTTTTAATTAATTTATACTGTTTTTAAAAAAAAAAAATGCAATTCAGAATTTTCTTTTTTTAATTTTAATTATAACTAATTTTAATTTAAACTTAAAAATTAATTCTAATTTCAAGTCGACTGCCTTAGTTGACGTTAAATAAATAAATAAATAAATAAATAAATAAATAAAAAATAACCAAATATGATCACGTTTACAATTCCCTGGAAAAATCAATAGAATCCCTGCCCATATCCTATCCCAGCTCATAGCGTGGAAGTGGCTCGCTGGCACTCCAGACCACCACGACCACGAAGTATTCCAGGGAAAGATCAATGAGCAGCTTGAAAATAACAACAAGCAAGTCATAATTAACAGATTAATCAATGAAAAAATAAACCAGATTGGTAATGTTACCAACACAATATTAAAAAATATCCACAACTCTGAACAATTAATTAATGAAAACGCAAATATTTTAAAGTATAAAATTCAACTAATCAAGGAGGAAATAACAAATGTAATTTACGCCATAACTTGGGCAAAATCAAATACATTAAACTCATTTATTTTATCGGCAATAGAAATAGACGTAGTAGAACAGCATTTACAAAGAGAGAACAAATTCTTTTACAATATTGAGGAACTACTAGAATTTGCCGAAGTAAAATTAGCTTCAAACGGCCTAGACCTAATCTACATTATAAGTTTACCCACAATAAGCGAAGACTCTTGTAGGACAAAAGAAATAAGAGCTATAAAAAAACATCAGACAATAGCCGATGTAAAGTTTCAACAAATTCTTGAATGTACCCGAGAGCTCTTCAGAATTAAAAAATTCATGTCAAAAACATAATGATAAGACAATTTGTAACTTAGATAACATATTTGACCTAGGCAATAACACCTGCATCACAGCGCTATTAAAAATGAAAGAACCAGAATGCACCCTGATTAACAATCAGCACATCCCAGAGCATAAAGAGATACTGCATAACGGCATCGTAACACTGGACGAAAAAGCTGTAAAGCTAAGAGGGTCATACATCATCCAGTACCAGAATTCCACGGTAAAGGTTAGGAAAGAAGAAATCTTTGCAGCGGAACCAGAAGCCCCTCTCTTCCAAATAAAAGGGGAACAAAATGAAGTCGACGAAGTTCTCTCGCTGCAGATGATAAAGAAGCTGAACATAAACAACACACGCAAACTGGAGCAACTGGGGGAATATGCCAAAATGGAGAGAGCACTCAGCTACACTCTATCGCCTACCCTACTACTGCTCATAGCGGGATTAATCATCTGGATCTCAATTAGAAGACGGGAAACGGTTAACACCAACATGAACTCAGCCCCTACCACGTCACATAATGCGGCACCAATCTTAGTGTATGTGGCGAGCGAGGACGCTCGCTCTTAAAGAGGGAAGAGTTAAGGCACAACATGTCACAGTTCTGTAATCAGAGTATAAGAGCGCCACATGCGCAAGTAACAGAGAACAACAAAAAGAGAACAACAAGCAATATTATCACACGTGCAAATGCCAGAACAACAACAATATTACGCCAGCCAATAACCGTGTGATCGGAAAAGTGCAACTTGTGCAGACAGCCACGTGCGCTGAGTCTGCACATGCCAACCAGGTCACCGTGGGATCGACAACGCACCATAGCCGGACATGTGACACCAAGGCGTCAACGACCCGTGGGAAGTTATGCTGACAGGCCACCAAAGCATGAGCGCTAGCCATGCACTTTCCAGTAAGCTACCGTAGGACCAATAAGCGGAAGACGAAACCCCGTCAACAACCAATGCAGCCGGCACCGGCTGAGACCACGGAAAGCACCAATAGCAGAGCGCCACATAGGAACTTCACAGCGGAGGATCATATTGCACCAACCGGCAACCAATGCCGGCCAACGTAGATCAGTTACAGCGACAGCGACAGCGAACGCGACCAATGACATCGAGGGAACACCAAGAACCAGCAGAGCAGCAGCGGCGTCAGAGCGACGCCTTAGGTTTGATGTAGTCTAGTTTAGCAATTGTAAATTAGACTTAATCTGAAATCGTTAAATAAAACATTATTTTTTTTTATAAAAATAATTCAAACTTTTTAACTTATATATTCTTGCTCAGGATCACTAGCCGAGTCGATTGAGACATGTCCGTCTGTCTGTCCGTCTGTTTGTTCGAGACAACAGATCTCAGCTATTAAAAAAGCTAGAGACACCAAATTTGGTATGAAGATTCCTATATATCCGGGGCAGATGAAGTTTATGTAAACTGTTTGATGCCACGCCCACCGCCCCCGCAAAGTATTAAGCTTATAAAGTTCTGCTTTGGTATGTATAAAGCTGAATGCAATATAAACAAATTACTATCCGATCGGACCAATAACACAGAAGTTATTCAAGTCAACGTTTTCAGTACAAATGTTCGGTACGAGCAGCAGCCGGCGCGCTGCTTTGAGCAGTTGACGTCGACGTCGACGTTGCGTCGTGTCGCTTTACTCTTTACGCGCGTCGCTGTGTGAGTGCGAGCGAGTAAGCTATATGCAGTGGAGGTATTTGAGCAGAATTTATTTTTGAAATTATGAGTGTAGTTACACGCTTGTAACGGATTTTAAAAATTGGGAGAAGGGTATCTTACTGTCGGGCGCTCGACTGTTGCCTTACCTACTTGTTAATATTTCAGACGTAGTAAAGTTTTTCCTGTTGCTCACATTAAAATCTTTCGATGCCATTCTACGATAGTTTGAAAGAATTAGGGGCAGAGATAAAAATCAGTAAAAAAAAATATTATGACATTAAAAAACGGTATCTCGATCCCCATCAAAGAAAAAACATTTGAAGCATCACAATTATTCCGAAAACATCCCACTTGTCCGACACACAAAAAGCCAAGCTAAGCGAATTACTCAAGTCATTTCCAGACTTGTTCGCAAACACAAACTTACCTACACAACAAATGTGAAGGCAACGATCTGAACCTCGTCCGATACTCAAAATTCTATCAGTATCCAATGACACTGAAAGATGAAGTAAACAAACAAATAAAAGAACTTTTAGAAGATGGTATAATTCGACCTTCTAGGTCCCCGTACAATTCACCAGTGTGGATTGTTTCTAAAAAGGCACACGCTTCAGGCGAAAAAAAATATCACATGGTTATTGATTACCGTAAACATAATAAAATAACCATTGCAGATAAATACCCTATTCCCGAGATAAATAAGGGGACAATAAAGAATTCTCTGTGTAAGATCTGAAAAGTTGCTTCCATCAAACATCTTTGAAAAATAGTGACATATAAAAGACCGCCTTCTCCGTAAACAACGGAAAATATGAGTTTACACGACTCCCATTCGGTTTAAAAAATGAGCCTTCAATTTTCCAACGTGCATTAGATGACATACTTAGAGAACATATTGGGAAAATATGTTTTATTTACATAAACGATATCATCATATTTAGCAAAGATGATGATACACATATTGAGAACTTGGTTTACATTTTTCAAACTGTACAGAACGCTAACATAAAATGTCAGCTGGACAAATGTGAGTTCATAAAAAAGAAAGTCGAATACCTTGGATGTTTTGTCTCCGATAGGGGAATAGAAACAAACCCGAGTAAGGTGGCAGCGATAGCAAATTATCCCTGTCCTAAAACTTTGAGGTATCTAAGACCCTTCCTAGCGCTTTCTGGCTACTATAGCAGATTTATACAAAATTATGCCAAATTGGCAAAGCCCTTAACTAAACTTTAAAGAGGGGAAGATGGACACATGTCCAAAAGAATGTCATCATAAAAAATAATATCACTAGACAATGACGCTCTAGACTCTTTTAAGAAGCTTAAAAGTAACTTAGTGTCAAAAGAAATAATTCTCCGTTGCCTAGATTTCAAGAAGGAGTTCCATTTAATTCTTCAAATTTCGCGATCGAAGCAGTTCTATCGCAAGAAAACCACCCTATATCATTTCTGTCTAGAACACTTTCCAAAGTCAAGAATAACTATGCGGCTAACAAAAATGAGATGAAAAATGAGATTATGGCTAATGAGGTAAAGATTGGAATGGAAATGCCAGAATCACGAGATGGAAGGCTTATCTAGAGGAATATGATTACGAAATATTCTATAATCCGGGAGAAGAAAATGTTATTGCAGACGCGCTCTCAAGAATACCTTTAAGGCAGATTAACTTCGTTGCCTCTACACAACATAGCGCCGAAAGTTCTAGCCATGACTTAATTATCAGCGTCGCAGCCCCAATAAATGTTTTAAAAAATCAAATATTCTTTAACAAATGAGATAAATACGACTACAAGTTCACCATCCCATTTCCTACCTTCCATAGACATGAAATATACCGACTCGACTACACTACGGACGTTATAATAACAGACCTAAAAAAACATCTCAACCCTTCCGTAATTAACGGTATTCTCACGACTCAAGATATAATGGGAAAACTACAGACAACCTACCGAAGTCACTTCAAAGGAATCAAAACTCGAATAACCCAGTCCAGAGTAGAAGACTTGACAGACAAAACTGAACAGCAATATAATTTCTTCAAATACATAGGAGAGCACATCGAAACGCTCTAGAAAATCAAAAGCAACTAGCAGAAACCCATCATTTTCCAAAAATGAAGCAAAAAATTATACTTTAGTCAAGCAATGTAAAGTTTGCAAAGAGGCTAAATATGACATACACCCCCCCAATCTGGAACTTCAAGAAACTTCTACTCCACGAATTATAAATTCAAAAGAGATAGAGGACATCAGAACCCCTTTGCGCGATATTATATTCTATTTCGGACTCCCTTAACATATCGTTATGTACAACAAAAAAGCTTTCAATTCCCAATCAATTAAGTTTATGCTGGAAAAGCTACAGCTAGAAGTTTATACTGCCCCACTTTACATAAGTACCATTAACGGTCAGATAGAACGCTTCCACTCAACACTTTCAGAAATAATGAGATGCCTTACGAAAGAGGGCACAGAGAGAAATTTCAAGGAACTTTTAGAAAGGGCAGTTTACGAGGTTAATTACAGTTTTTATTCCGTAACAAAGAAACGACCACTGGAGGTATTCTTCGGCAGGAGAGTGACAACATACCCGGACCAATACGAAACGGTCAGACAAGATAACATTGAAAGACTTAAAAATAAACAGAAAACGGACCGGACAAACCATAATAGGAACAACAAGTCGGAAAGGCTACAGTCGAGCGCGCCCGACTGTGGTATACCCGCTACAACTATGCGAAAAAACACGTCCTACAATACATCCAACCAGATTTGTCGTTTTTGCAAAATATCACTTAAGATTTTAACTGACCTTAAATAAGATAAAACTTCGTTAACATCAATTTTAAAAGAAGATAAAAATAGAACAGAAAAAAAACAAAATTAAAAATTTTAGCTCAACACCACACCCTCGTGAGGACTTGAACCATGAACCTCCAAAAAACTAAGACTACGCTGTTCAAATTTATAACCGCTCTGCCATTAGCTCATGTTTAATTAGATCGGCAAAGTTGCATTATGAGAACATTCAGCCTGTCGTGCAGGACAAAAACAAATTATTATTGTGTCTCGTGTGTGTGTTGTGTGTGTAAGACAATACCAACTCACTCCCCTTAAAATTCTGTTTAATCAAATAAATGCGTTTAAAATACTAAACTTAATATATTTTAAATGCTTAATTTTTTAAGCAAAAGCTAACATCCAAAAATATCATCCACTTGCATCGGGGTTGGGGTAGGATTAGAACTCGTGCCCTTCCGCTCGACAGTCAGCGACCACATCCACGCAGCCATTGCAGCAATTCGGCAACCACGATAAAATTGCAATGATGATCAGTGCAATAATTTTGGTACATATAATTGAAAAAAAAAGGAGTTGAACCTGGATCTTGCATATCTATCATAATAAAACAGACAAAAACACGTGGTCACATGGCACTACTATTTCCTTAATATCTTCCATATTTATTGTCCAATCTTACTGAAATTTTAACGGAACGTCCGCAAGATGGTATTTATAACGTATATATAAAACTTTTGCTGTAAAATATCATTCATTCTCTTTCAAAGTGAACGGACGCGTTTTTTTCTTGCTCTCCGAAGCAAAGTTAATTTATAAAGCAATCGGTGTTTAATAACTCTAAAAAATACTAACATTATCACTTAACCTGCTGATAAACATAAATCCGTTTACTACGCGAGTGCACTCTTTTAATTTGCCAAACTAATCTTGTTTGCAAAAGAGTTTTTTCGCTTTCTGCTTTAAATTTCATTTGTTTACGTTTCTATTTTTAGAAACGTTGTTATTGCTTCTGCATAATATTTCTTTTACATCGACTTTCGTGAGCGAATTCGACTCTCTCGGGCTCTCACTAACTCTTTCTTTGATCTTTGTTGTTGTGCACTGCAGAACAAACTCTCTTACCGCACTCTTTTTATCACAGTTTCTGTGTGTGCCTAACATTTCCTGCCGTTCCTTTTAACATTCGAAGATGAAGTTAAAATAAATGGATCTTTGTTCTGCAACTTGAGAGCCACAGTTCAACGACACCCAGGTTCAGCGGCATCGGCACTCTAAACATCACTGGACATCAAGAGGTTTTAAGCCTGCCATACCTACAACGACTGAACATCCAAAATCTGAGGTACATCGGCGACATCGAAAAAAACTCGTTACAAAACCTGCAACTTTCAGTGTTGCTATGCTTCTCGTGGCAATCATTGGACCCTTCCTTTGGAAGATGTATCAAAATCGCGTGAGAGCAAGAAAATCAGCTTCCTTGCGAATTGCCATCGACTTAAGGAAGTCTGGGGACGGCCTTCATCTTAGTGAGGGTGAAGTAAACATATAAGTTAATGCCCGCTGATCATGTAATATAACAATATATCCAATGCATGATCAACATTATTTGCGACTGTTATGCATGCCGTTTGCGTAACATAGTTGCACAATTGTCCGTAACGTTCCCATGCGCCGGCCACCCGACATTTTAGCCGTTTGGGCAATGCGCTGGATCAGCACTTTTAGGCGACAGGCTAGCTTCTCGCTAAGAACATTTTTACTTAGTTTCAGCTTTGATTTGAACAATAAAAGAGCTCGGTTTCTAAACGCGACGAGTCTTCTTATTTACTTGGAACGTAAATTATAATTACTTATATATATGTTATGAACCTTCTCCACATCATATAAGTAAATAAATAAATTTGGAAAAAATATTTAAAACTCCCTTCACCCTTCAACATGCCAGACGACGAACTGTTAGCCAAATTAGGAGCCCTTAGTGGTCCCTCAACCTCATCATCCTCTCCGGCTATACAAGCCAAACTCGTTACCCAAAAAGATGTAGAAAAGGTAGTAAACGAACTGCTATGTAATAGTTTAGGGCAGATGGTCAAGGAAGTTATAAATCCTAATAAGGATTTTGCCGGCTTTCAAGACCAAAGCATTAGGCAAGAAATCCAAAACAAACTAGACGACTTAGAAAAACTTACGGACATAATTCGCATCCTTAGAGATTTGTCAGGATCAAAAAGCGAATTCAACTCATGGAAAAAAAGCGTAGAGAAATACTACGGGAACCTACTGGCTATTCGGAACAAAATAGTAGGCGAAGCAGACGCAGTTCTGGAATCATATAATACGCCCCTTGACTGGAAAGCAATTTCCAAATGCTTGACATCAAATTATGCAGATAAACGGGATTTAAAAACCTTAGAATACCAGCTGTATTCACTCTCACAAGGAAATTTATCAGTTCAGGAATTCTACCAAACTGTATACCACCAACTTTCTTTGATCCTTAATCAGATAGGCAGCCTCGATGCTTCACAAGAAACTATCCAAACCCTAACAGCCCTTTATAGAGACAAGGCTCTAGACACATTCGTTAGGGGATTAAGTGGCAATCTATCCCAACTTTTAGCCATCAAGGAACCATACGATCTAGGACACGCACTTCATCTGTGCAGTCTTCTAGAAAACCAAAAGACCAGGAATTACCAGATCCCAAGGAATCTTACTTCGGGACGACAACCCCCACTCCCACCGCGGCAAAACTTCCCCCAGGGAAGACCCGCAGTAGCCAGGCAACATTTCCAACCAAATCTATACTACCAACCAAACCCCCAGGTACCTTCACCGTTTCAAAGAAACCCTACACCGCGCTTCCAACAAACCCCAATGGTGACACAATACTTTAACCCCCAGGGACAAAACGGCCCACCACCACCTCCTCGTCCGCAACCCAAGCCAGAACCAATGGAAGTAGATCCGTCAATTCGATCACGCAATGTGAACTATATAAACAAACCAAATTCGAAGTAACAGAGAAAAGATCATTAAGCATGGGGACAGTCCAAAATCCGAACAAGATGCAAAGGCAATTTAATATTCAGACAGAAACAGATACAGAACTACAACTAAACGCGGACGCAGAAGAACAAGCTTATTATGAGGCTGCACAAACCGCAGACCTCGACGAGTTGCAGGGAGAAGCGACCTGGCAACTGGACGATGACCCAAATGACACGATAGACACGGCGGAGCTACATTTTTTAGAGTAAACCGCTCCTCCTTACCATACTTTAAGGTAACAGCGGGGAAAGGCAAAACGCTAAAATTTTTGATAGACACCGGGTCCAACCAAAATTACATCAAGGCTGGACTGGTCAAAAACCCAAAACAAAATAAGAAACCATTTTTCGCTAATTCAGTAGGCGGAAATATTGAAATCACTCACCATACTATCTTGAATTTATTTAACTTAAAAGACAAACCGCTGAAATTCTTTTTACTTTCCTCCCTAAAAACATTACATGGCATATTAGGAAATGATACACTAAAGAATACAGGAGCCATAATAGATGTTAAAAATGACAGCTTGACCTTAGAAAACGGATACAGAATAAAAATTCATCAATTAACGGCCCAAGCCGTAAATTCAATAGGAGTAAATTCAGACCACATGACAGAAACGCAAAAGGAAATATAAGGACAGCTTGTCAGACAGCATAGCGACTTATTCGGAGACCCAGACACTTAACTTCCCTACGCTACTAAGGTAGTAGGAGAGATAAGAACTACGTCGGATACCCTGGTGTACAGCAAACATTACCCATACCCAGCGTCTCTTAGAGAAGAGGTAGAAAGAAAGATAGAAGAAATGCTCATTGATGGCATTATTAGACCTTCACGGTCGCCGTACAACGCCCCAGTATGGGTCGTACCGAAAAAGTCCGGTCCGTCCGAACAGAAAAAATTCCGACTAGTAATTGATTATAGGAAAATCAACAAAGTCACCGTGTCCGACAGGTATCCCATACCTGAAATAGGGGGAATAATAGCCCAGTTGGGAAAAAATATATACTTTTCCGTGCTAGATTTAAAAAGTGGCTTCCATCAGATACGACTGAAGGAAACAGATATAGAAAAAACGGCATTTTCGGTGGCTGGCGGTAAATATGAATTCACCAGATTACCGTTCGGCCTCAAAAACTCAATTCCATCTTTCAAAGGGCGCTCGACAACATACTTAGAGAACATAGGAATAAGATTTGTTATGTGTACATATATGACATAATTGTCTTTAGCAAAACGGAAGCCGAACATGCCGAAAGCTTGGCAAAGGTATTCACGACATTACAGAATGCAAACATGCGAGTCCAGATTGAAAAGTGTCACTTTTTTAAGACCGAAGTAGATTTTCTGGGTTTTACAATTTCCGCAGAGGGAGTAAAAACAAACCAATCAAAAATCGAGGCAATAACCAAATTTCCTATTCCAAAAACACTTAGGGAACTCCGCTCCTTTATAGGCATGACTAGTTACTACAGAAGATTTATTAGAGACTACGCAAAAATAGCAAAACCACCAACCGCACTATTGAGAGGAGAATGCGGCCGTGTTTCAAAACATACCTCAAATAAGACAGCGATAGAACTAGATAAAGAAGCACGCGAAGCCTATAATAAACTCAGAAACACTCTTATATCTAGAGATGTCATGCTGAGTTACCCAGACTTCGGCAAGGAGTTCCAACTTACAACAGATGCATCGGATTACGCGATAGGTGCAGTACTAGAACAAGACCATAGGCCCATTACATTCATTTCACGCACGCTATCAAAAACCGAAGAAGCTTATGCTACCAACGAGAAAGAGATGTTAGCCATTGTATGGGCCCTTAAAAGCCTAAGACACTATTTGTACGAATATTCGAAAGTTGTGATCTACACAGATCACCAACCTTTAACCTTTTCGAACAGCGCACAAAATAACAGCCCAAAGTTAAATCGCTGGAGAGACTTTATGGGCGAATACAACCACGAACTAAGGTATAAGCCCGGAGTAGCCAACGTAGTCGCCGACGGATTATCTAGGTCACCCCCAAAACTATCAATAAATACAGTTAGTTCCTCCGCTCAAAGTAGAGTTGAGGATGCGATCACAGAAAATGAGCAGAACGAAATCATAGCTCTCGAACATAAAAGGGCTCACAGAAACTGAAAAGAAAACAAGGCCCAGATAATCAAGAACTACTTTTTTCCACAATTACAAAAGAAGGTAAACGCAATAGTCAAAAACTGTCTAACCTGTAGGGAATCCAAGTACGACAGACATCCTCCCAAAACAGAAATCCAAGCCACACCTATTAGCATCCTGACAGGTCAACTAGGTATTTCAATTTTTACAACACCTCCATACGCTTCCACAAGTAACGGACAGGTAGAACGCTTCCACTCGACTCTGACAGAAATTTTAAGATTCAAGGCAGAGGACGGAGACTCAACCTTCTCAGACCTGCTTTTCAAAGCAGTACAAGAGTATAACAACTCTATTCATTCGGTTACGAAGGAAAAACCGATCGATACATTCTTTAGAAGCAACATATCGGACAACCCAGAAGCAATCCAAGTAAAAAGGCAGGAAATTAAAGATAGAATAAAAAAGAAGCAGTTAACAGATCTAGATTACCAACAAAAACAAAGAACAGCCAAGGACATACGAAACAGGGGAGCAAATTCATGTGAAAATAAATAAAAGACTGCGATCAAAAGTGACGCCCCGGTATAGGAAAGAAATTATAGCAGAAGACAGGAACACAACAGTTAAAACTCAATCAGGGAAAATTGTCCCGAAAATAATATTCGAACCTAATTTACAGATTCTTATTGCCAACATGTTTAGCGATGACGACAGTCCTCGATTATTCAAATTCACAACTCATCTCAATCGATACGGGACCGGCAGCCAAACAAGACGGTACATTTAAAATTATCCACCTCTTTAAACTAACCAAATATGATCACGTTTACAATTCCCTGGAAAAATCAATAGAATCCCTGCCCATATCCCATCCCAGCTCATAGCGTGGAAGTGGCTCGCTGGCACTCCAGACCACCACGACCACGAAGTATTCCAGGGAAAGATCAATGAGCAGCTTGAAAATAACAACAAGCAAGTCATAATTAACAGATTAATCAATGAAAAAATAAACCAGATTGGTAATGTTACCAACACAATATTAAAAAATATCCACAACTCTGAACAATTAATTAATGAAAACGCAAATATTTTAAAGTATAAAATTCAACTAATCAAGGAGGAAATAACAAATGTAATTTACGCCATAACTTGGGCAAAATCAAATACATTAAACGCAGTTATTTTATCGGCAATAGAAATAGACGTAGTAGAACAGCATTTACAAAGAGAGAACAAATTCTTTTACAATATTGAGGAACTACTAGAATTTGCCGAAGTAAAATTAGCTTCAAACGGCCTAGACCTAATCTACATTATAAGTTTACCCACAATAAGCGAAGACTCTTGTAGGACAAAAGAAATAAGAGCTATAAAAAAACATCAGACAATAGCCGATATAAAGTTTCAACAAATTCTTGAATGTACCCGAGAGCTCTTCGGAATTAAAAAATTCATGTCAAAAACATAATGATAAGACAATTTGTAACTTAGGTATCATATTTGACCTAGGCAATAACACCTGCATCACAGCGCTATTAAAAATGAAAGAACCAGAATGCACCCTGATTAACAATCAGCACATCCCAGAGCATAAAGAGATACTGCATAACGGCATCGTAACACTGGACGAAAAAGCTGTAAAGCTAAGAGGGTCATACATCATCCAGTACCAGAATTCCACGGTAAAGGTTAGGAAAGAAGAAATCTTTGCAGCGGAACCAGAAGCCCTTCTCTTCCAAATAAAAGGGGAACAAAATGAAGTCCACGAAGTTCTCTCGCTGCAGATGATAAAGAAGCTGAACATAAACAACACACGCAAACTGGAGCAACTGGGGGAATATGCCAAAATGGAGAGAGCACTCAGCTACACTCTATCGCCTACCCTACTACTGCTCATAGCGGGATTAATCATCTGGATCTCAATTAGAAGACGGGAAACGGTTAACACCAACATGAACTCAGCCCCTACCACGTCACATAATGCGGCACCAATCTTAGTGTATGTGGCGAGCGAGGACGCTCGCTCTTAAAGAGGGAAGAGTTAAGGCACAACATGTCACAGTTCTGTAATCAGAGTATAAGAGCGCCACATGCGCAAGTAACAGAGAACAACAAAAAGAGAACAACAAGCAATATTATCACACGCGCAAATGCCAGAACAACAACAATATTACGCCAGCCAATAACCGTGTGATCGGAAAAGTGCAACTTGTGCAGACAGCCACGTGCGCTGAGTCTGCACATGCCAACCAGGTCACCGTGGGATCGACAACGCACCATAGCCGGACATGTGACACCAAGGCGTCAACGACCCGTGGGAAGTTATGCTGACAGGCCACCAAAGCATGAGCGCTAGCCATGCACTTTCCAGTAAGCTACCGTAGGACCAATAAGCGGAAGACGAAACCCCGTCAACAACCAATGCAGCCGGCACCGGCTGAGACCACGGAAAGCACCAATAGCAGAGCGCCACATAGGAACTCCACAGCGGAGGATCATATTGCACCAACCGGCAACCAATGCCGGCCAACGTAGATCAGTTACAGCGACAGCGACAGCGAACGCGACCAATGACATCGAGGGAACACCAAGAACCAGCAGAGCAGCAGCGGCGTCAGAGCGACGCCTTAGGTTTGATATAGTCTAGTTTAGCAATTGTAAATTAGACTTAATCTGAAATCGTTAAATAAAACATTATTTTTATACTCAAAGAGTAGAAGGGTATTATAACTTTGTTCGACCCGAAAATGTATGTAACAGGCAGAAGGAGACATCTCCGACCCCATAAAGTATAGATATTCTGAATCAGTATCAATAGCCGAGTCGATATAGCCATGTCCGTCTGTCCGTCTGTCCGTCTGTCTGTCTGTCTGTCTGTCCGTCCGTGTGAACACCTGGATCTCAGCTATTATAAGAGCTAGAGTTTCCAAATTTGGTAACAACATGTGTTATTACTGCAGGCTGATCAAGTTTCTTTTGGATTTTAGCCACGCCCCCATCCGCCTCCATAAAGTGAAAAAAATTGATTACAGCCGCAATTTTAGCTTTACAGCACAGTTTTATAAACACATTATAAATACAATCTTGCGGACGTTTCCTGAAAATTTCAGTAAGATTGGACTATAAATGTGGAAGATATTAAGGAAATAGTAGTGCCATGTGACCACGTGTTTTTGTCTGTTTTATTATGTTAGATATGCAAGATCCAAGTTCAACTCCGGCGGCAAGCTTTTTTTTTCAATTATATGTACCAAAATTATTGCACTGTCATCATTGCAATTTTATATAGGTCGACAGATAGCTGAAGTGGCTGCGTGGATGTGGTCGCCGACTGACGAGCGGATGGGCACGAGTTCTAATCCTACCCAACCCCGATGCAAGTGGTTGATATTTTTGGATGTTAGCTTCTTTTTCAAGCATTTAAAATTATTAAACTGAAGTGAGTTGGTATTGTCTTACACACACACACACGAGACACAATAATAATTTCTTTTTGGCCTGTACGACAAGCTGAATTGTCTCATAATGCAACTTTACCGAGCAAATTCAAAATGCGCTAATGGCAGAGCTGTTATAGTTGCGAACTACATAGGCCGAGTTTTTTGGAGGTCCATGGTTCAAGACCTCGCGTCGGTAAAAAATTTTATGTTTTTCTTTTTTTTTTTTTTTTTGCATATGCGTTATCTTTATTTAAAATCAATGTTAACGAAGTTTTTACTATATTTAAAGAAATTTAGAATATTTAGTCATATTTCGCAGCATACAGCAATATATGTAAAACATAAACGACAAATCTGGTGGGATTATTAAATTTCTGAATAAATATGTGAAGCATTATATAGGCGTCTCTTTTACACATTCACAATTAAAAGCCCTCTGATGAGTTCTTATTGCAAAGCACTGAGAGCAATGCGGCAACATATAATAGAAACCACGTGCAACTTTTAAAGTCAAAACGAATTTGAAACTGTGAGACGTGTTTTTTTTGCATGGTGGTAGCGGGTATACCACAGTCGGGCGCGCTCGACTGTAGCCTTTCCGACTTGTTTTTTATAAAAATAATTCAAACTTTTTAACTTATATATTCTTGCTCAGGATCACTAGCCGAGTCGATTGAGACATGTCCGTCTGTCTGTCCGTCTGTTTGTTTGAGACAACAGATCTCAGCTATTAAAAAAGCTAGAGACACCAAATTTGGTATGAAGATTCCTATATATCCGGGGCAGATGAAGTTTATGTAAACTGTTTGATGCCACGCCCACCGCCCCCGCAAAGTATTAAGCTTATAAAGTTCTGCTTTGGTATGTATAAAGCTGAATGCAATATAAACAAATTACTATCCGATCGGACCAATAACACAGAAGTTATTCAAGTCAACGTTTTCAGTACAAATGTTCGGTACGAGCAGCAGCCGGCGCGCTGCTTTGAGCAGTTGACGTCGACGTCGACGTTGCGTCGTGTCGCTTTACTCTTTACGCGCGTCGCTGTGTGAGTGCGAGCGAGTAAGCTATATGCAGTGGAGGTATTTGTGCAGAATTTATTTTTGAAATTATGAGTGTAGTTACACGCTTGTAACGGATTTTAAAAATTGGGAGAAGGGTATCTTACTGTCGGGCGCCCGACTGTTGCCTTACCTACTTTTTAATATTCCAGACGTAGTAAAGTTTTTCCTGTTGCTCACATTAAAATCTTTCGATGCCATTCTACGATAGTTTGAAAGAATAAGGGGCAGAGATAAAAATCAGTAAAAAAAATATTATGACATTAAAAAACGGTATCTCGATCCCCATCAAAGAAAAAACATTTGAAGCATCACAATTATTCCGAAAACATCCCACTTGTCCGACACACAAAAAGCCAAGCTAAGCGAATTACTCAAGTCATTTCCAGACTTGTTCGCAAACACATACTTACCTACACAACAAATGTGAAGGCAACGATCTGAACCTCGTCCGATACTCAAAATTCTATCAGTATCCAATGACACTGAAAGATGAAGTAAACAAACAAATAAAAGAACTTTTAGAAGATGGTATAATTCGACCTTCTAGGTCCCCGTACAATTCACCAGTGTGGTTTGTTTCTAAAAAGGCAGACGCTTCAGGCGAAAAAAACTATCACATGGTTATTGATTACACTACTATTTCCTTAATATCTTCCATATTTATTGTCCAATCCTACTGAAATTTTAACGGAACGTCCGCAAGATGGTATTTATAACGTATATATAAAACTTTTGCTGTAAAATATCATTCATTCTCTTTCAAAGTGTACGGACGCGTTTTTTTCTTGCTCTCCGAAGCTAAGTTAATTTATAAAGCAATCGGTGTTTAATAACTCTAAAAAATACTAACATTATCACTTAACCTGCTGATAAACATAAATCCGTTTACTACGCGAGTGCACTCTTTTAATTTGCCAAACTAATCTTGTTTGCAAAAGAGTTTTTTCGCTTTCTGCTTTAAATTTCATTTGTTTACGTTTCTATTTTTAGAAACGTTGTTATTGCTTCTGCATAATATTTCTTTTACATCGACTTTCGTGAGCGAATTCGACTCTCTCGGGCTCTCACTAACTCTTTCTTTGATATTTGTTGTTGTGCACTGCAGAACAAACTCTCTTACCGCACTCTTTTTATCACAGTTTCTGTGTGTGCCTAACATTTCCTGCCAAAAGCAGATTACATCTGCTCAGGCAAGTATTTGTTGTTGGATCTGCAACAACGTTGCTCATGCAAAATGTGCGGGCTTCAGTGGACCAACGGCCGATGCTGTAGCCAAGCGAAACGGGCTGCACTATTGTGATGCGTGTCGTGAGGTTGAGTACGATTTTGTATCGTTCATGCGCCAAACTAGGACGGGATTTAGGGAACTGTTTGGTAGTTTTCACAAACTTGCCGATCAGTTCTCCGCGCTGGACACTTCATTAAATAGCCTTAAGCTACTAATTGAGTCTCCCAATCAGCTCAAAAGAAGCAGCCGTCAACTAGTGCCTATCAGCCTCAGAACGTTGACCAACTTAGCACACCAGTGACGTTGCCGCTGCTATCGTTTACTACACCTGTAGTTACGAGATCAGCAGCACAGAAAAATGTCTCTGTTGAGCCCGTGGAGCTCATTTCGCCTTTGCCCAATACTCCATCTGCGATTTCTATTCCCGTGAAACCGCAAATACTAATTACCCAACCGATAGTCCCTCAGGCCTCAGGATTATCGGCACAACCTGTTACCACTGGTCCTATATCTGTGGGACCTAAGCCTGTCACCGGAATTCCACCGAAGAGGCACACATTTGTTTCGAGGCTAGCCCATGATCTCACATCTTCAAATGTCACGGCTTATATCCAAGCCAAATCTCAAGCCCAAGATTTAAAGGTGGAACAATTTAAGTTTTCATATGAAAGGGATATATCATCCTTTAAAATTAGTGTCTCGAACGATTTATTTAACCAAATATGCTCAGCTAACTTCTGGCCTGATCATATTGTGGTTAAAGAATTCGAAGCAAAGAAAAAAAGAATCGTCAACCGATTAGACTACCTTTGCCAAACCAGGCCACCACTTCCAAAAATGCGACTTCAAAAAACTAATACAATTTTTAACATTAACCTACCAAAACGTAAGGGGCCTGCGTAGCAAGCTACCTACGTTTTTCTTAAATAGCCTTACGTTTGAATCCCATGTGCTTGTGTTCACTGAGACTTGGTTAAAACCTGAGATCTTATGCTCTGAAATTTTTCCAAGCAGGTTCACAACTTATAGGTTTGATCGTCATGATCGGCGTGGCGGCGGTGTTCTTATTGCGGTAAATTCTGATATCGCGTCAGAACATGTACATCCGGAGATTCAATGAATTCATTTGTGTAAAATTACACCTTCCCAGCTTCCAGGTTCTTATAACTTGCCCGTACATCCCACCTTCGTCTGATATTCTTATCTACACTCAACATTTGCTTGCAATAAAGTATGTCTTCAATTTGTTATCTAACAAAGACCACATCATAGTCCTTGGCGACTTTAACATACCAGAGTGTAGTTGGACACCAAGTGATGAGGCAAATTTCCTGATGCCCTCACAAAAATACGATCTTATTGACGGCCTGCATGACATTTCTCTGCTGCAGGTCAACCACGTACAAAATTCACTAAATCAAACACTCGATTTATGCTTTGTCTCCGATCAGAGTATGGTAACTCTGACTAAAGTCCACCCACTTACCCAACCAGAAGATCCCTATCATCCTACGTTCGAGGTTGTTTTTGAAACTGGTTTGAACGTAGTGGATGAAAAAGTTACGCCGTGTAAGAGAGCACGTTGTTTTCGTAAAGCCGATTTTGATAAAATTAATTCCTTAATTTCAAATTATGACTGGTCTAATTTTTATCAATGTAACAATATGGATATGGCTCTTTATTTATTTTATAAAACATTAAATAACTTCTTTGACATTTGTGTGCCTTTTTCTTATCCGAGGCATTCGAGTAAACCCCCACGGTTTAATAGAGAACTATCCAGTCTTAAAAATCTAAAGTCTAGACTCTTTAAAAAATGATGTTATTCCTCGTCTATTTTTTCAAGATATTTTATTGTTCGGTCTAATTTTATTGCTCTCAACGCTACATGCTACAAAAATTATTTGTCTCGTTGCGGGTTCAGTTCCGGCAGAATCCCAGACAGTTATATAATTTTGTTAACATGAAGCGTAAGTCATCTGCCTATCCATCTAAGCTATCGTTTGAAGGTGCAAATGCAAACACTGACCAGGACATGGCTGATCTGTTTGCAAAGTTCTTTTAAACGACCTATTCAATTTCAACACGCGATGTAAATTCTTATCCTTTCACCATTCCCAGTTCAAATGGCATTTTCGCCACACAATTAAACGAAAGTTCGATCTTCAGGGATTTATGTTTGATGAAACCAGTTTTCTCACCTGGTCCTGACGGAATTCCTAGTTGCGTACTTCGATACTGTGTCGGTCCTCTGTCTAAGCTTTTGCTCAAACTTTTCTCGCTGTCCCTGAAAACTTCCACCTTTCCTTCCATATGGAAGGAATCTTTCATTTTACCGCTTCACAAGAAGAGCAGCAAGTCTAATGCTTTAAACTATAGAGGAATCTCAAAATTGTCGGCCATTGCTAAACTCTTCGAGAATGTCATAACTCCTTGCAGCATTTCTGTAGATTCGTTATATCTTCTTGTCAGCACGGATTTTTAAAACGTCGTTCCTCCTCGACAAATTTACTTGAGCTTACATCCTTTATAATAAAGGGCTTTCAGAAAAATTTTCAAACTGGCGTCATTTATACTGATTTCAGGAAAGCTTTTGACTCAGTAAATCACTCCTCTCTTGCACATAAACTAAACATTATTGGTTTCTCACCAAATTTTTTAAGCTGGCTTATAAGTTATTTGGCCAACAGAACACAAAGAGTCTTTTTTAAAAATGTTCTTTCGACCCTATTCAAGTTACCTCTGGTGTTCCTCAGGGAAGCCATTTATGTCCCCTTCTTTTCACGCTTTTCATCAATGATCTTCCTTCGGCCATACATAACTCGCGTACTCTTATGTATGCAGATGATGTAAAGCTTTGTTTTCAATTCAAAGACGCCTCCTGTCATTCATCCCTTCAAGCCCACCTCAATAGTTTTAACAGTTGGTGTGGTGCAAGCCTATTAAATCTGAACAGCTCAAAATGCAAGTTGATGACATTCTCTCGTGTCAGTCCTTAGTACGAATCTTACACTTTATGTGGTTGTCCTCTGGAAAGAATTACCTCTGTGGACGACCTTGGAGTACGCCTGGACGCTAAACTCAAGTTCTCTGAGCACATTTCTTCCATAGTCAATAAGGCTATGAGTGTACTCGGATTTATTAAGAGGTGGGCTAAGGAATTTAATGATCCTTATATAACTAAGACCCTTTATACCTCACTTGTGCGTCCTATTCTCGAGTATGGATTATGTGTTTGGTGTCCTCAGTTTTCAACCTACAGGGACCGCATTGAATCCGTTCAAAAGAACTTTTTGATTTTCGCATTGCGTAGACTAAATTGGGATTCAAACTTAAGACTACCTTCCTATACTAACAGAGTTCTTCTACTGAATCTACCATCCTTAGCTAATCGGCGTACTATGCTTGGTGTGGTTTTTATTAATAACCTTATTAAAGGCGATATTGACTGTGATGACTTGGTTAGCCGGTTACACTTCTCTGTCCCTTGCCGACTAACGAGAAATTATATTCCACTAACTCTTCCTAGTTGTAGGCCGAACTATGCCTTGCACGAACCGTCAGGGTATTATATTCGAACTTCAACAAATACTACTTTATTATATCTAACAGCCAATCGACTAATAACCTTAAACTTTCACTCTTTCTTGCCTAGCTAGAAGTTAGGGTTCTCGCGACCTTCCTATTAGTTAACTGCGCTCCTCGGGCGTTACGAGCGCTTTAATCCATTAACACACTACTTTTGATCTGATTGGGTTTTCTGGGTTTCCCCAATCCTTTGCAACAAATGTTGGATCAACTAAAATTATCTTTTTTATTCCCAGATTCAATAAATAATTGAATGATTAAATAAAAATACAATAATTTAAAACAAAACAAAAAAATTTGTATATAATATCCTTATTTTCAACTTAAATTATACTTATATTTTTAATTTAAATTTATATCTGTAATTTTATTTTATTTTAGTCTTTGAGTAGACTGCTCTTAGTTGACGTTAAATAAATAAATAAATAAAAAAATATATAAATAAAAATCTAATATTGCGGCTGTAATCAATTTTTTTCAATTTATGTGGGCGGGTGGGGGCGTGGCTGAAATCCAAAATAAACTTGATCAGCCTGCAGTAATAACACATATTGTCACCAAATTTGGAAACTCTAGCTCTTCTAATAGCTGAGATCCAGGTGTTCACACGGACGGACAGACAGACAGACAGACAGACGGACGGAAGGATGGACAGACGGACAGACGGACATGGCTATATCGACTCGGCTGTTGATTATGATTCTGAATATATATACTTTATGGGGTCGGAGATGTCTCCTTCTGCCTGTTACATACATTTTCGGTTCGAACAAAGTTATAATACCCTTCTACTCTATGAGTAGCGGGTATAAAAAAGAAATACGTAATTGTCAGCCTGGTGAAGAAGTATTTGTAAGAATAAACACTAGATTAGATTCCAAGCTTTCCCCGAGATATAGGAAAAAACAGTTAAAGAAAACAAGCACACAACAATAATAACAGTATCGGGAAAAACAGTACATATTACTATGGATTACAAACGATGTTGGTGAAACGATGAACCTTACGAACTACACGAACACACAGATACTGACAATAGCCAAGGGGATCGGAAAATTACAAACCTCAACGACCAAACTAATACACCTCATTAACCTCGACCAAATCCAAACGGCTTTAGACATTTTAGATGAACAAACGGAAAAAAGCCTTAAACGCAGTCCATTACACGCTACCCTTCACCATGAGATAAATACAAACAATTACAGCCTTTCCCAAAACTCGGAAAACTAGGTCTTTTAATTGGCTAGGGTCAGGTTGGAAGTACATAGTCCAGATCATGATGACCTGGTTATGATAGAGCAGAACTTGGATAAATTTATTGACAACAATAACCAACAGGTCACTGTTAACAAACAGTTAGATGAAAGAATAAATAAACTTACTTCGGTATCCAACGCTCTCACAAATTCTATTCATAAAAGCAGTTCAGTTAGTATCGAGATAGCTGTTAGTTTGCACAATCAGATTAGACTTCTAAAAGAAGAAATTTTTACCATTAGATATGCCATTCAGTGGGCACGACTAAACGTAGTTAACACACTTGTATTATGGTAAATGAAGATAAGTTAATTGAAATCGAGAAATTTTTAAAATAAATAATATGCCACTCCAGTAATGGAAGAAATAATGGAGTTTTCCGATGTTTCAATTCTACACAATAAAACAACACTTTTGTGTATTGTAGAAAATCAAAATTAAGAAGATATACATTACCAAGACATTACCATAAAGCCCATAGTAAAAAAAACAATTCAATTATATACCTAAACTTTCAAGAAATCTTTCTTTTCAAAAATCTCACCTATGGCATTCCCCAAACTTGTAAAACAATAGAATATATTAAAATATGCGAAAAGAAACAAATTGTTAATATATTTAATTCAAATTTTATTCCAAAGTTAGTTCAGGGAAAGAAAGCACTGTGTAGTTTTAGCAATGCCGACCACGTATCCAAAATAGAAGAAGTCGACGACGGACTCATCCTTCTAAACGACTACGATAGAAACGTAACCTGAAACCACACAGTTCTTCACTTAGAGGGAACCTACCTTGTTCAGCTATCAAACGACTCGATGATTATCGAAAACAAGCGGTTCAGCAACTTGGAACTTACAGTCTTGACCCCTGGAGCAACTATTGTGCAGTTTACGGCTGAGGAAAAAGAAAGACTTAAAGTTCTATCACTTGAAGCACTGGCAGCTTTGCACATAAATAACACTGGACAGCTGATGCACTATTCAACGGTCAACAGCCTAACTCTGTTGACGCTCTTTGGCATTGCTCTGATTCTCATCCTGGGCTTGCACACCTATGGTCAAAGGATAAAAAGCATTACATTGGACCCACGCCGGGAATGGAAACAAAAGTTACAGCGATCCTCACACCATCAACTTGCGAGCAATCTTCGACCGAGGCACAATATCAGCTACCTCAGTTCAACAACATTCCCTACTTCTAGAGGCCGCTTGAGGACAAGCATGAATTGGAGGGGGAAGAGTTAACAACTAAAATGTTGCAATTTAAAAAAATCAACTCCAATCTGCAACCTCAGCGTCTGCATAATTTTCTGCACGCGCCAATGTACCAAGCACATCCCACCAATACACCAAAAATACATCAGCCGATATCGTGGCCTTTTAGAAGCAACGAAGCCGACGTCGATCCTCTGCCAGCAAGGGCAGCGCAGCTCACAGCCAAAGACTCACAGCTTGTTAGGGACAGCTTAGGGTAATCAGTTGTAAATTGGACCTAGACAAATAAAGTCATTGTTCTTAATTGAACACAAAATCTTTTTATTTTTTACTTTGCAACTTGCAAGTAATTGACTTATACAACAAAACAAAAAAGGAACAAAAGAACACATAACATGTCAAATATGCAGCTCACGTATGAATCGTAATATAAATATAAGCAACGCGATTTCAAAATTAGATCCACCACCCATTACAAATTAGGAATTTTCTACAATGTTAGATCAATTCAAAAGTAGCAGACTCCACCGCCAATGTAATAAATACAGTCGAGATATCACAGCCCGAACAATTCTCCTCATAATAATAGTAGTATTGTTATGTGCGAGTATGTTAACCAAGCTGTATAATAAGCACAATAAAGAAAAAATACGTGGGCAGGGCAAATGATTAAGACATGATCTAAATCTATTAACTTAAAACTAAACATATATTGTAAAAACATTATAATAAAGAAAAGAATAATAAAATAAAAAATCCAATTTACTTAGAATCTCTACATTACCAAAAAATATATAAAACAAGAAAGCAAGGCTACCTTCGGCTTGCCGAAGGTTTTATACCCTTGCAGTTATACTAAATATAAAATACATTTGGATTGCTGCTGGTTTCTGTTTGCATACAAAAACCCTGATTTCAGCCGATTGTTCCTATGGCAGCTATATGTTATAGTGGTCCGATTTTGGTACAATTTTGACAGCACATTAAGAACGTAATAAGAATAAGATTTGCTAAATCTTGTTGCAATATCTTGAAAAACAACAAAAATCGGCCGGTTGCTTCTATGACAGCTATACGATATATCGGTCCGATCTGGCTCGTTCCGACTTATTTACAGCGTACAGCAATAAGAAGCTTGTGTGCCAAGTTTCACGAAGGTAGCTCAAAAATTGAGAGACGGACGGACGGACGGACAGACGGACATCCGTTTTTCGACTCCTCTGGTGATGCTTATTCAGAATATATATACTTTATAGGGTCGGAGATGTCTCCTAAGGTGCGTTGCAAACTTCTGGCTAAAATTAATATACCTTCTGCAAGGGTATAATGAATATGGAAACTCAAACTAAAAACAAGTGGGTAAGGCTACAGTCGGGCGCGCTCGACAGTAAGGTACCCTTTTCCCAATTTTTAACATCCATACCAAACATGTAAACACACTCATAATTCATTTCATACAGAGAATTCTGCACAACTTATTTCAATATATATGGCGTACTCGCTCACACACACACACATGCGCGTTAAGAGTAAAGCGACACGACGCGCGTCGACGTCAACTGCACAAAGCAGCGCGCAGGCTGCTGCTCGTACCGAAAATTTGTACTGAAAACGTTGACGTCTGTGTTATTGTATTTAGCTTTATGTATACCGAAGCAGTTTAATACTTTGCCTAATAATCGCAAATTACCGATTTGCGGGGGCGGTGGGCGTGGCATCAAACATTTGATATAAACTTGATCTGCCTATGAGATATAGGAACCTCCATAACAAATTTGGTGTCTAGCTTTTTATACCCTTCGACCATTGAAAATGGTCAAAAAAGGGTATACTAATTTTGTGCAAAATGTATGTAACAGGCATAAGGAGGCGTGGCAGACCCCATAAAGTAAATATATTTTCTTGCTCAGGATCACTAGCCGAGTCAATTGAGACATGTCCGTCTGTCTGTCCGTCTGTCTGTCCGTCTGTCCGTCCGTCCGTCTGTCCGTCTGTATGAGACAACAGATCTCAGCTATTAAAAAAGATAGAGATACCAAATTTGGCATGAAGGTTCCTATAAACCATAGGCAGATCAAGTTTATATCAAATGTTTGATGCCACGCCCACCGCCCCCACAAATCGGTTATTTGCGATTAATAAGCAAAGTATTAAACCCATAACGTTCTGTTTTGGTATGTATAAAGCTGCATGCAATATGAACATATCCTCCAAATTACAATCCGATCGAACCAATAACACAGAAGTTATTAAAGTCAACGTTTTCAGTACAAATGTTCGGTACGAGCAGCAGCCGACACGCTGCTTTGAGCAGTTGACGCCGACGTCGACGTTGCGTCGTGTCGCTTTATTCTTTACGCTGTGTGAGTGCGAGCGAGTTAGCTATATGTACTAGAAGTATTTGTGCAGGATTTTCTGTTTGGAATGATGAATGTGGTTACACGTTTGTAACGGATTTAGAAAATTGGGAGAAGGGTATCTTACTGTCGGGCTCCCGACTGTAGCCTTACCCACTTGTTTAATAGCTGAGATTTGTTGTCTCATACAGATGGACAGACGAACAGACAGACGAACACGGCTCAATCGACTCGGCTAGTGCTCCTGAGCACGAATATATATACTTTATGAGGTCTGTCACGCCTCCTTATGTCTGTTACATGCACTTGCAAAGTTAGTATATCTTTTTTTGATCAATGGTCGAATAACTAATATTATGGAATGGAAAGAAATCCGTACCATCTTTATAGAAATTAAAAATAGGTTCGATAAATCTTATAAGTCATTAGCGCAAAACAGATTAATTCAGGAAATAACTGTTAACAAACACGCTAAAATATTAGTAGAATGCTTTAATGAAGCACGAATACTGATACATGGCAATAAGAGAAACCTAAATATTTAAAACTAGTCAGAGGTATCAAAAGCATTAATCAGATTTCGATTAAACTTAATTTTTATAAATGGAAAATACAATTTGAATATTGATATCCCGGTTCTGACTAGAAAAAACAAGTGGGTAAGGCTACAGTCGGGAGCCCGACAGTAAGATACCCTTCTCCCAATTTTCTAAATCCGTTACAAACGTGTAACCACATTCATAATTCCAAACAGAAAATCCTGCACAAATACTTCTAGTACATATAGCTAACTCGCTCGCACTCACACAGCGTAAAGAATAAAGCGACACGATGCAACGTCGACGTCGGCGTCAACTGCTCAAAGCAGCGTGTCGGCTGCTGCTCGTACCGAACATTTGTACTGAAAACGTTGACTTTAATAACTTCTGTGTTATTGGTTCGATCGGATTGTAATTTGGAGGATATGTTCATATTGCATGCAGCTTTATACATACCAAAACAGAACGTTATGGGTTTAATACTTTGCTTATTAATCGCAAATAACCGATTTGTGGGGGCGGTGGGCGTGGCATCAAACAGTTGATATAAACTTGATCTGCCTATGGTTTATAGGAACCTTCATACCAAATTTGGTATCTCTACCTTTTTTAATAGCTGAGATCTGTTGTCTCATACAGACGGACAGACGGACAGACGGACGGACGGACAGACGGACAGACAGACGGACATGTCTCAATTGACTCGGCTAGTGATCCTGAGCAAGAAAATATATTTACTTTATGGGGTCTGCCACGCCTCCTTATGCCTGTTACATACATTTTGCACAAAGTTAGTATACCCTTTTTTGACCATTTTCAATGGTCGAAGGGTATAATAAGAAACTTTATGATCAGAAAGTAAGAAAATTAGATATATCAGTAGGAGATAAAGTTATATTTAAAAACGAAACAGGTCATAAGTTAGATTCTAAATGTACAGGTATAAAGTAACGGAAATAGGAGAAAACAAAAACGTGTTAATAGCTAATAATAAAAATAAAAAGCAAACTATTCATAGAGACAGATTAAAATTTTGTATTTCATAAATAATTATAGTGTGATCGTACACGTATATAGGCATAACAAGTCGGAAAGGCTACAGTCGAGCGCGCCCGACTGTGGTATACCCGCTACCACCATGCGAAAAAAACACGTCTCACAGTTTCAAATTCGTTTTGACTTTAAAACTTGCACGTGGTTTCTATTATATGTTGCCGCATTGCTCTCTCATCAGAGGGCTTTTAATTGTGAATGTGTAAAAGAGACGCCTATATAATGCTTCACATATTTATTCAGAAATTTAATAATCCCACCAGATTTGTCGTTTATGTTTTACATATATTGCTGTATGCTGCGAAATATGACTAAATATTCTAAATTTCTTTAAATATAGTAAAAACTTCGTTAACATTGATTTTAAATAAATTTAACGCATATGCAAAAAAAAAAAAAAAAAAAAAACATAAAATTTTTTACCGACGCGAGGTCTTGAACCATGGACCTCCAAAAAACTCGGCCTATGCAGTCAGCAACTATAACAGCTCTGCCATTAGCGCATTTTGAATTTGCTCGGTAAAGTTGCATTATGAGACAATTCAGCTTGTCGTACAGGCCAAAAAGAAATTATTATTGTGTCTCGTGTGTGTGTGTGTAAGACAATACCAACTCACTTCAGTTTAATAATTTTAAATGCTTGAAAAAAAAGCTAACATCCAAAAATATCAACCACTTGCATCGGGGTTGGGTAGGATTAGAACTCGTGCCCATCCGCTCGTCAGTCGGCGACCACATCCACGCAGCCACTTCAGCTATCTGTCGACCTATATAAAATTGCAATGATGACAGTGCAATAATTTTGGTACATATAATTGAAAAAAAAGCTTGCCGCCGGAGTTGAACCTACATTTTCGGGTCGAACAAAGTTATAATACCCTTCTACTCTATGAGTAGCGGGTATAAAAATATTGATACTAATAAAAAACAAGAAAGCAAGGCTACCTTCGGCTTGCCGAAGGTTTTATACCCTTGCAGTTATACTAAATATAAAATACATTTGGATTGCTGCTGGTTTCTGTTTGCATACAAAAACCCTGATTTCAGCCGATTGTTCCTATGGCAGCTATATGTTATAGTGGTCAGATTTTGATACAATTTTGACAGCACATTAAAAACGTAATAAGAATAAGATTTGCCAAATCTTGTTGCAATATCTTGAAAAAACAACAAAAATCGGCCGATAGCTTCAATGACAGCTATACGATATATCGGTCCGATCTGGCTCGTTCCGACTTATTTACAGCGTACAGCAATAAGAAGCTTGTGTGCCAAGTTTCATGAAGGTAGCTCAAAAATTGAGAGACGGACGGACGGACGGACAGACGGACATCCGTTTTTCGACTCCTCTGGTGATGCTTATTTAGAATATATATACTTTATAGGGTCTGAGATGTCTCCTAAGGTGCGTTGCAAACTTCCGGCTAAAATTAATATACCCTCTGCAAGGGTATAAAAAATATATAAATATACTATTTACCCATTTTTATAATTTATGAGCTTTTATTTAAAAATATTTTCACTACATAAATGTATTTAAAAACAAGTACGTAAGGCTACAGTCGGGCGCCCGACAGTAAGATACCCTTCTCCCAATTTTTAAAATCCGTTACAAGCGTGTAACTATACTCATAATTTTAATCAAAAATTCTGCACTTCTTCTTCTACTATATATAGCTTACTCGCTCGCACTCACACAGCGACGCGCGTAAAGAGTAAAGCGACACGACGCAACGTCGACGTCGGCGTCATCTGCTCAAAGCAGCGCGCAAGCTGCTGCTCGTACCGAACATTTATACTGAAAACGTTGACTTGAATAACTTCTGTGTTATTGGTTCGATCGGATTGTAATTTGGAGGATATGTTCACACTGCATTCAGCTTAATACACACCAAAGCAGAACTTTATAAGTTAATACTTTGCTTAATAATCGTAAATTACCAGTTTGCGAGGGCGGTGGGCGTGGCATGAAACATTTGACATAAACTTCACCTGCCCCGGATATATAGGAACCTTCATACCAAATTTGGTGTCTCTAGCTTTTTTAATAGCTGAGATCTGTTGTCTCAAACAAACAGACGGACAGACGGACAGACAGACGGACATGTCTCAATCGACTCGGCTAGTGATCCTGAGCAAGAATATATATACTTTATGGGGTCTGCCACGCCTCCTTATGCCTGTTACATACATTTTGCACAAAGTTAGTATACCCTTTTTTGACCATTTTCAATGGTCGAAGGGTATAACAAGTGGGTAAGGCTACAGTCGGGCGCCCGACAGTAAGATACCCTTCTCCCAATTTTCTAAATCCGTTACAAACGCGTCCGACAGTAAGATACCCTTCTCCCAATTTTCTAAATCCGTTACAAACGTGTAACCACTTTCATAGTTTCAAACAGAGAATTCTGCATAAATACTTCTACTACATATAGCTTACTCGCTCGCACTCACACAGCAACGCGCGTAAAGAGTAAAGCGACACGACGCAACGTCGACGTCGGCGTCAACTGCTCAAAGCAGCGCAAAAGCTCTGCCCGTACTGAACATTTGTACTGAAAACGTTGACTTTAATAACTTCTGTGTTATTGGTCCGATCGGATTGTAATTTGGAGAATATGTTCATATTGCATTCAGCTTTATACATACCAAAGCATATTGTATAAATAACCTTTAAAATATAATAAATATTACGTTATTTTACAAAAGGAGGGAGATGTAGTATGCATCATATATTTTCGTATAAAACACATTGTAGCACTCTGCTGCAATGTTTACGTTAAGTCAAAGGCCTAAGCATATTTCAAGTGCAAAGTAATATCATATGCAATGGGCAGTAGAAGTGCCGACTCCGCATGTCTGGCATGCGCGACCGTCCCTTCTACATATGGTACTTACATACATAGACTCTCTTGCGCTCTCGCTGCCTACGGCGCTGAGCATATAAACACATAAAATAGCTACGCGGCTTAGCTTAAGCAAAGAATATGTAATATATGAAACACAGCTCGCGCAAAATCACGACGAATATCGGGCACTGCGCAAAACTGTGAAACGATCCGCCAGAGACGACAAGAGAGCTCTACTGGGACGAGCGCAGGACAAAACAACATGCGCTCGCTATACCAGTTGATCGCACGGATCACCGGAAAATGCAACAAACCGTCCCAACCTATCAGAGATCTAGCAGGCAACCTCATATCCAATGATGACGCACAGTTCCGGAGATGGCGGCAACACTTCATGAAAATCATCCACACCTCTACAACAACTGTGGCTACAGACTTCCGAAACATTGCCCCATCAAGTGGGAGCGTCAGGATATCGTCAACGCCGCCATCTGTAGGAGAAATCGGCAATTAAGAAGCCGAAGCAGAAAAGGGCAGCTGGGGAAGACAACATACAAGCTGAACTTCTACTAGTTGATACCCAGCTGATGGCTGAAACATTGCACCCGCACTTTTCCCGCATATGGGAAAGCGAGACGGTACCGGACTCTTGGAAGGGCGGAATCATTGTAAAGCTTGCCAAGAAAGGGGACCTTAGTGACTGCAATAATTGGAGATGAATCACACTTCTTAACACTAGCTACAAAGTGTTGGCCACTCTACTGTTGGCCACTCTCACCTTCAAGAAAAGATCGAGCCAATAACCCAAAATGTACAGGCAGGATTCAGACCACACAGGAGTTGCGTAGACCAGGCAAATACACTACGCTTAATCACCGAACAAGCTGTGGAATGGAGAGCCCCGCTATACCTCCTGTTTATAAACTTCGTTCGATTCAGTGGACAGAGCGACAATATGGAGAGCACTGTCAAGGAAATGAGTACTATCAAGTCGATGTACGATTGGAGATGAATCACACTTCTTAACACTAGCTACAAAGTGTTGGCCACTCTGCTGTTGGCCACTCTCACCTTCAAGAAAAGATCGAGCCAATAACCCAAAATGTACAGGCAGGATTCAGACCACACAGGAGTTGCGTAGACCAGGCAAATACACTACGCTTAATCACCGAACAAGCTGTGGAATGGAGAGCCCCGCTATACCTCCTGTTTATAAACTTCGTTCGATTCAGTGGACAGAGCGACAATATGGAGAGCACTGTCAAGGAAATGAGTACTATCAAGTCGATGTACGATGATGCCAACTTGGCGGTGCACCTTTGCACCTTTCCAGACGAATACTGGAATTCGGCAAGGTTGCCCATTGTCGCCGCTTATCTTCAACATCGTGGTTGTGCAACCCCAAGCGTGGAATCACGTGGAGCCTCACCAGACATCATGAGGACTTGGACTATGGTGGCGACGTATGTCTGACCTTTCACAGGCTCTGCGACATCCAGAGCAAGACTGATGACCTCGCCAGGCTAGCAAGCAAGATCGGACTTGAGATAAATGACACGCTTCATACACTCCAGCCAAGGGAACATCATCATAAATGGAAACGCAATAAAGTTCGTCACAAACTTCCCATACCTTGGCACCATCATCTTCAACAATGGCGGAGTGGAAGATGACATCACAAACCGACTCGTCAAAGCCTGATCAGCATTTGGGAGACTCAACCGCATCTGGAGCAACAAGAAAATAAGCAGGCGAACAAAGCTCCGAATTTACAATGCGAGCGTAAAGTCCATACTGCTTTGTGGTAGTGATACATGGCTCACCACTAAGAAGATCACACAGAGACTGCAAGTCTTTAGGAACAAATGCTTGAGGATTATATGCGGGATATTCTGGCCAAACAGAATATCCAATGCAGAGCTGGCTCAGGTCACCTCCAAATAAGGAAGAAAAAATGGACGTGGATAGGTCATGCTCTCAGAAGGAACCCTAGCAGTATTGTCAGGATGGCACTGGACTGGAATTCCCAAGGTAGCAGACGAATCGGAAGACCAAAGGAGAAGAACCATCCTCCAAGAACTGGCCCATTCGAGCACAACGTTGAACAGAGCTAAACAGACGGTGCAAAATAGAGTTCGATAGAAGGCTTTAGTTGAGGCCTTAAATTCCCATGCGGAATAATAAAGATAAAAAAAAAATGTCAAAAGGATCGATTATTCAAATGATGAATAAAAATACTTAAAGAGAGATTATATACTAAACTAATTAACGGCTAATTAACAAACGGACAAGGGAACACGCAAGAGCTCATAGAAAGAACCCTGCAACACAATAATGATAAACAACACGTTATTCAAAATAAAACACGAGAATATAACAGAATGTTATATAACGTTTTATGCCCTAATAAATACATGCGAAGCCCATAGCGGTAAAACTATATGCAGAAGAAACAATATTCTAGACATATGTAATAGCACTTGTGGTACCCTATTACTGTAAAATAATAAACCGTACTGTAATATTATAAGTAACCAACACATACCGGACCACAAAGAGATTTTGACAGACACCATTCTGTTTAACGAACATCAGGTATAAAGCACGAGTTCAGTCGAGTATACCTCACAGCAAAATGGAGTAGCTGTGCGTAAGAAAAGGACCCCTGTTAATATGGCGCGCTGTATGATGAAACTGACAGCACTACCTCCAAGCTATTGGGCTATGGCAGTCAACACTGCAAACTACATAAGGAGTGTAAGTCCGACGAGTAGCCTGTGTGGCGAAACACCATTAAAAGTATGGAAATAACATATATTCCAGTTGTAAAACATCTGAGCACGTTTGTGCTAACGGAAACGGTTTGACGCTCTCGAATGAGCATTTGGTCCTCTCTAAAAGGGCGGCACAAGGCAAAGTGTGCGACGTTGACTTGGAATGAAAGTCATCGATACAAAGTGGGTGCTTCGCACCAAGTACAAGTCGAGTAGTGAAGTGTATTGCCGCAAAGCGCGTTAGCCTGAGGATTCACGCAAAGAGAGGATATACTACAACGAAATGTATTCCCCCCTAGCCCGAATCTGTTCCATATGGGCAGTAATAACTCTAGCTGTAAAGCTGGACTTGGTGTATCCCAATTAGATTTTAACAATGCATACTTGAATGAAGACATAGAGGAGGAACTCTAAATTAGCGTCCCAGCAGAGTTGGTCCATATTGCCACCCAAGGAAAGGCAAAAGTATGGGCAAGGATATGTATGCAGGCTAGAGAAGGCTTTATATGGATTAAAGCAGAAAGTTCGACAATGTTATAAAAAATGGTCAGCAAATTAAAGGACACGGGACTATGGTCAATTTCAGCAGATAAATGTGGTTACCTAAAAAAAAGGAAGACAGAACAACCAGTGGCATGCAACTACAAATGATCAACCCGACGCATACAACAGCCAGTTAAAGACAAATAAAAAACCAAACAATCGCAGTGCAAGGTATACAGGACCAAAACAACAAAGAATCAACCAGATCAATCAACCAGAGCTTTAGATAATGCCCCACTCGACAATACTTAGTAGTAGCTGAGAAAGAAGTGGAATGTACTAACGATGACCTTACGGAATACGACCAAATCAATTTTTTAGGCAAAGCTCCCTGCTACCGTTCATAGAAAGGGATATCGCAAGGAAAAAAAAATAAAATTTTGATAGACACAGGGCTTCCAAGAATTATATTAAGCCGTTAAAAGAATTAAAGAATATTATTCCTGTAAATAAACCATTCCATGTGAAATTAATCCGTGGGTGCCACACCCTAAACGGACATGCGTGATGCACCTCTTTAATTCAAATACGACATTTGTCTTCTTACCAAACCTCACAACATACACGTGTATGACGGAATAATAATCAAAATAATCAAATTTCTTAAATGTTCGGGAGTACATTTTTCAAATGTAGTGGATATAGAAGTACTCCAAGATATTTAAGAAACATTCCAATTAATGTTAGGAAACCGAACAGGCGTACTTGAAGAACCCAATAATGCTTTACCATACAATGCCAATATCCGGACGGAAAACGATAACCATGTACCCATACCCGATGGGCGCTCCGAATTTGGAAATTCAGAAACACAAGCTATGTTAAGAGATGGTATTATCCGACCACCTCGGTCATCATACAACAACCCAACTTGGGTTGAAAATAAAAAAGCGACGGACGAGCAGGTAAATACAAAACAAAAAACGATTGGTAAACGACTTTAGAAAACTTTATTAAAAAACAACCGACGACAAATATCCTATACCCGACGTTGTTTTCATTTTGGCGAACGTAGGCAAGGCAATATACTCTACCACCTTAGATTAAAGGTCTGGTTTTCATTATATACTACACGCTAAAAATGACAGAGAGAAGACTGCCTTCTCAGTAGAAATCGGGGAAACTTCCGTTTGAGTTGAATAAATGCACCCAGTATTTTTCAAAAAGCCACCGACGATGTGCTTAAGAAAGAGGTAGATAAATCATGCTATGTCTACGCGGCCACGTAAATATCTTTTCAGAAAAACATGAGTGATCAGGTCATGTTTTATTTAAGACCTTGTATCTGTAGATCTATAAGATCTATAAGTGTGATCCTAAAGAGCGAAAATGGTAAGGTGAGCGCTGGGCAATCAAATAAGATACCAGTCAATTTTGACGAAAGTCAACGCTTAAAGAAGTTCTTACATCTGCAAATTTGATGTTGCTATACCCAGATTACAAGAAGGCTTTTGATTAAACAACAGATGCTTCTTTCTTTGGTTAAGGAGCAGTTCTATCACAGGACCTAAAACCTATAACCATGATATCAAGAAATTTTAAGGACAAAAAAACAGCTTCTTCCCATAGTGTGGGCCCTAAAGAACTAATAAATTACTTATACGGGGAAAAAATATAAATATTTTTACGGATCATCAACACTTAACTTTCGCCGTCTCAGATCATAATCCGAACGCCAAAATTAACCTATGAAAAGCTTTCATCGACGAGCGCAATGTCCAGATTTTTTACAAACCATGAGACGTGAACTATGTCGCTGACGCACTGTCCCGGAATCACTTCCACACTTTAGAAGAGGACGCACAAACTGATATTGCCATGGTACACAGCGAGTTTACACTTGCCGGAGCGGAACTGCTTTAGTTAGATTGCTTGTTATGTTTGGTAAAAAAAAACACGACATCACTACATAGTATAAAACAAAGTTGCTTTATCCGTCCCTATGTCCCTTTGTACGCTTAAATCTTTGAAACTACGCAACGGATTTTGATGCGGTTTGTTTAAATAGATAGAGTGATTCAAGAGGAAGGTTTATATGTATAATAACATCTATTAAATAGTGGAGAAGTACTGTTATTTTTGAGGTTTCTAATGTGATGTCGTAATTAATTTCATTTTTTTTGCAAAAGCCGGCTGAACCCTACGAGTTTTATCAAAATAATGTACTTAGTATTGTACACATTGAAAAGGTCTACAAAAAAGTCCGCGATGGTATATGTCTATCTCTTATGGATAACCCACAATCATTTTTTTTGTCATCTACTTTTTACGACAAATAATGCCTAATTTTCGAAGCGATTTTAACCAATACAGCATTAATCCTTAACCTATTTAATACCTTGAATACATTGTTCATTTAATATAGACTATAAGGCCCTACTATATAGTGAAGCACTTTTAATTTAATTAAAATCGTTGTTTAAGTTATTCAACGACTTTTTTCTTCAACAACTTCTGTGTGTTGTGTACGCGATCTTCTTCTTCTTACTTGAACCAAAAAAAGACCATTCCAAGGGAACAATCGATTAAAAACTATCGATGGGTTAGACGATGTTGCATCGAGGAGGGTACGCTGTTACAGTGATACTATTAAAATCCTACAGAACTGAATAAATTTTGTACAGAAATTATAGTCATGTCTGGAAGATGTCGTCGTTCGAAGGAGGATTGTTAACACGTGCGGGCCACGGGCAATAATGAATAAATCAAAACTACTGGATCGATTTTAATCACACCGGCCATATATTTTATACCCGTGCGAAGCCGTAGCGGGCCGCTATGTTTTTATATACAACGTTTACAGTTTTTCTTTAGTGTATTTAGTATCAGCATTGCACCTGTGCGAAGCCGGGGCGGGTCGCTAGTCTCTTATATTTCTCAGACAGAAAAACACTTATTCCGCGAATATCTTATGTGGTAAAGAAATACCAATATTGACATTTATTCAACATAAATCAATAAAGACGTTCCCGACAACCACTATTCGTTATACTGATCTAATGGTAACCGACATCTTGGACACAAACGAGCAAAGAGCAATTACAAATAAAACAAGTCGAAAAGGCTACAGTCGAGCGCGCCCGACTGTGGTGTACCCTGTCTCAAATTTGTTTTCACTATGAAAGTTGCACGCGGTTCTTATTGGACGCCTATATAATGCTTCACATATTTATTAAGAAATTCAATATATCCAACCAGATTTGTCGTTTTTGTTGTACATTGATGCAAAATATCACTTAAGATTTTAACTGGCCTTAAATAAGATAAAACTTCGTTAACATCAATTTTAAAAGAACATAAAAATAGAACAGAAAAAAACAAAATTAAAAATTTTAGCTCAACACCCGCACCCTCGGGAGGACTTGAACCATGAATCTCCAAAAAACTTAGACTACGCAGTCCAAATTTATAACCGCTCTACCATTAGCTCATGTTTAATAAGATCGGCAAAGTTGCATTATGAGACCATTCAGCTTGTCGTACAGGACAAAAACAAATTATTATTGTGTCTCGTGTGTGCGTGTTGTGTGTGTAAGACAATACAAACTCACTCCCCTAAAATTCTGTTTAATCAAATAAATGCGTTTAAAATACTAAACTTAATATATATTTTAAATGCTTCAAAAAAGCTAACATCCAAAAATATCATTCACTTGCATCGGGGTTGGTTGGGTAGGATTAGAGCTCGTGCCCTTCCGCTCGACAGTCAGCGATCACATCCACGCAGCCACTGCAGCTATTCGGCAACCACCATAATTTTGGTACATATAATTGAAAAAAAAAGCTTGCCGCCGGAGTTGAACCTGGATCTTGCATATCTAACATAATAAAACAGACAAAAACAGGTGGTCACATGGCACTACTATTTCTTAAATATCTTCCATATTTATAGTCCAATCTTACTGAAATTTTAAAGAAACGTCCGCAAGATGGTATTTATAACGTATATACTATTGCTGTAGAACTAATATTGCGGCTGTAATCAATTTTTTTCAATTTCTGTGGGCGGGCAATAACACATATTGTCACCAAATTTGGAAACTCTAGCTCTTCTAATAGCTGAGATCCAGGTGTTCACACGGACGGACAGACAGACAGACGGACGGATGGACAGACGGACATGGCTATATCGACTCGGCTGTTGATTACGATTCAGAATATATATACTTTATGATGTCGAAGATGTCTCCTTCTGCCTGTTACATACATTTTCGGTTCAAACAAAGTTATAATACCCTTCTACTCTATGAGTAGCGGGTATAATTAACTGACACAAAATATATCCTCACTTGTTTAGTCAAATTCTCAATTTTCGATTGTCCAACCAATTGCTTCCAGAAAAATAGCTGACATAAAAATCGCACTATAACAGCTTATGAGTTTCTATCAAAAGAGGTATTGAAGACACAGTCGAAGTTTTACTTCTTGCAGCTGTAGAATACAACAAAGCAATTAACTCAGTTACATATAAAAGACCTATTGACATAACTCATTCATCGACCACAGAACTTAATGCGGAAATTATCAACAAAGTTTTAAGTGCACGAAATATTCAGTTAGAAAGATTAAACAAGACAAAACAGAACAGAATTTTCGACATATGAGACAATGTCAAATCAAACAAGAGATTAGGAAATAAACTGACGACCTTGTACCCCGAAGAAACAGTGGAGGCTGACTTCGGGACCACAGTCTTAATAAAAGGGAGAGTGGTTCACAAAGGCAATTTGAGTTAATTACAGTAAAAACTATCTTTCTTTATTTGTTTTCTTTGTCAACACACCAGGATTTAGAAAATACTTCTTCTCGCCACCCAATGACAGCTAAAGTCATTGACTACACTGGTTCGAACTACATACATCATGGACGGTGACGTAACTATTTGGAAGGATATTAAGTACTTTAAACATTCAACTAGAAACTCTACAATAGTTAAAAAACTGAACAACTGTGAAGCCATTTCCCTTAGCCACATGTGAGAAAGATATTTGATTCAGACTTGCGACACATATGGACTCCCATCACAACAGTAATGTTCATCGTAGACATGCTAGAAGTATCAATTTGTTAGGCGTTGCATTACCATTTGCAGCTGGTACTCCAGATTTCGGCGACTTCGAGAATTTATAATTCACACAAAATGAGCTCATAGAATCAGAAAACAAGCAGATAAATATTAACACACAGGCCTAAGAACAAATAAACGGGCTAACAAATACAATTAATTTCTTAATACAAAATTCAATAATAAACAAGTGGGTAAGGCTACAGTCGTTCGCCCGACAGTAAGATACCCTTCTCCCAATTTTCCGAATACGTTACAAACGTGTAACCACACTAATAATTCCAAACAGAAATTTCTGCACAAAAACTTTTAATACATATAGCTTACTCGCTCGCACTCACACAGCGACGCGCGTAAAGGGTAAAGCGACACGACGCAACGTCGACGTCGGCGTCGACTGCTCAAAGCAGCGCGTCGGCTGCTGCTCGTACCAAACATTTGTACTGAAAACGTTGACTTTAATAACTTCTGTGTTATTGTTCCGATCGGATTGTTATTTGGAGAATATGTTCATATTGCATTCAGCTTTATACATACCAAAGCATATTGTATAAATAACCTTTAAAATAATAATATGATAATAATATGGATATGTTTATATTGCATTCAGCTTTATATATACCAAAGCATAACTTTATACATTTATTACTTTGCTTAATTATCGTAAATTACCATTTTGCGGGGGCGGTGGGCGTGGCATCAAACATTTGACATAAACTTCATCTGCCCCGGATATATAGGAACCTTCATACCAAATTTGGTGTCTCTAGCTTTTTTAATAGCTGAGATCTGTTGTCTCAAACAAACAGACGGACAGACAGACGGACATGTCTCAATCGACTTGGCTAGTGATCCTGAGCAAGAATATATATACCAGAGAACTGCAACATGCATGCATGCACAACAAGCCACTCAAAAATGAATGAGATTTTTGCCACTCGGTGTTCATTTTGCACAGGCCGCACATAGCACACGCCTCAAGCCACTTAAGCCTCTAAAAGCAAGAGCCTCAGATAGCGGGAGACTCTAAAAGCAAGAGACGCAAAAGGCAGGAGCCACAAAAGGCAGGAACGTTTTGGAAAAAAATACAAGTAAGGCAGGAACGTTTTGGCAAAAGAGGCTTGGTAGGTAGAGACAGCAGCATAAGGGTCGGGGCATACAAATTTGTTCGAGAACGTTCGGTTTTCCCTCTCTTCTAGTGCGTTTTTGGGTTACCCCTTCTACTTCTGTTCTATTAATAGACACATAAGTAGGTAAAGAAAAAAAAAACCCGAGGCCGATGCATTTCAATTTCTACTTGTTCCTTTACCCCTTCCACAAAATAAGCGAGGCACGCGCTAGAAGAAAGGGAAAACCGAACGTTCTCGAACAAATTTGTATGCCCCGACCCTTATGCTGTTGTCTCTACCTACCGAGCCTACCGAGCCTTTGGGCAAGCGTCTCTTGTCTTTTTTGCCAAAATGTTCTTGCACTACAAGTGTTTTTTGCCAAAACGTACCAGCACTACAAGTGTTGTTTGCCAAAACGTACCGCACTACTAGTGTTTTTTGCCAAAACGTACATGCCTTTTGCGTCTCCTGCCTTTTGCGTCTCCTGCCTTTTGCGTCTCTTGCTTTTAGAGTCTCCCGCTATTTGAGGCTCTTGCTTTTAGAGGCTTAAGTGGCTTGAGGCGTGTGCTATGTGCGGCCTGTGCAAAATGAACACCGAGTGGCAAAAATCTCATTCATTTTTGAGTGTTGTGTATGCATGCGTGTTGCAGTTCTCTGATATATACTTTATGGGGTCTGCCACGCCTCCGTATGCCTGTTACATACATTTTGCACAAAGCTAGTATACCCTTTTTTGACAATTTTCAATGGTCGAAGGGTATAATTACACCGGACCAATGTTCTTTCTTCGTCTGCATGGTATCTTATATATTCTAGAACTACTGTGCAAGCTTTATCGTAGATATGAGATAAGCTTGCTCGATTTCAAATATTTGCGTCAAATCATATCGCCCTTATTCAAGATTTGACATGGCAGCAGTAAAATAATCGCGCTTCCGATTGAGTTGATAGAGTTATTGCTTTTGGATCACGGACCAGACTTCTGTTGCAAAGGCAAAATTTACTGGTCGACGTATCAGGCATGGATTGGACTAATCGGTCCGAATGTAGTCTTATCACACAGATTCTTGTCGACGGAGGATTATACGTTGAAAAAAAAAACGAACTTCAGGCTCTACCTTCCAGTGCATTGTCTTTTTTTTGGCATTTTTGGCACCATTTATAGATGATAATTACTTGCTTCGTGTTGGTGGTCCGTCTCACAAGTAATACTAGCAATACTCCCAAAGATGCGTCCAGTCACTCGAGAGGTCGTCGTCGCAACACGTTGCATTGTGGGTTACGCCGGTTTATGTTGCAGGTTTTTGACTCGATGGCAAACAGCAAGACTCCATCAGCAGAGCGGATGGCAACCGGAGATCTTTTGCATGCCGTAGAGTCAGCGAATTCCGGACAACCAACCAGCTCGTTGACTTATGTAAAAGCTACGTGCAGCAATGGCCGATTAATTCAATATGGACAGTTCTGGTCAGCGAATAAGTGAACTTAAAAACGATAACTGAAGATAAAGGATGACGAAACTAATAATATACAACCAGATAATAATATTAATGTAAGTGGATTTTTCATTTTTCTTCTGTTTATGTGAAAATTAGAGTAAAAGAATTAAGCTAACAAGTGTTTGCAATCACAATATCTTTCAAAATATTCTACTGTGAACTGTGTCATGCTGTCCCTCTCTTCAGACTTATTTTGGTACCAAACGGTGCACAGTTAAATCTTGACAGACAGACGGCCGCACTGTCGCTTGATGTTTTCATTGTAAAACCCTTCGACCATTGACAAACAACAAAACAATTATCATAAACATAATTTCATTCTGTGAAAACTGCCAATTTATTCAAAGAACTGTGTCAATACATTCCCATGCTGTCCCTCTATTCAGACTTATTTTGGCACCAAACGCAGCACAATTAAAACTTGACGGACAGACGGACGCACTGTTGCTTGATTATTTTATTTTTACATCCTTCGACCATTGAAAGGGTATACTAACTTTGTACATTTGTATGTAACAGACATAAGAAGGCGTGACAGCCCCATAAAGTACATAAGTTAACATGTATGTTAACCAATAGTTCATCGCCCGTTTATCTCGCCATATAACAATTACTCCAATGATCAGCGTTCTTTGCGACAGTTCCGCATGCTGTTTGCGTAACATAGTTGCATAACAACATTGTCCGTAACGTTCACATGCGCCGGCCCCCCCAAAATTTGAGCCGTTTGAGCAATGCGCTGGGTCAGCACTTTTAGGCGACAGGGCTAGCTTTGCGTTAAGAACACTTTTTAGTTAGCTTTAATTTGATTTTCACAATTATCTTATTATTTATTGGAAACCTACATCCTTATAACTTATATATTCTTGCTCAGGATCATGAAGGTTCCTATATATCATATCAAGTTTCGTTTATATTTTAAATGACACTCCCACCACCCCCGCCAATCAATATTTATAATTAATTTTATTATTGCGATTATTAAGCAAAGTAATTCATAATTTTCTTGAGTATGCACAAAGCTTAATGCAATATGAAAATATTATCAAAATTATAATCCGATCGCACCAATAACGCAGAAGTTACTCAAGTCAACGTTTTCAGTATAAATTTTTGGTACGAGCAGCAACCTGCGCGTTGTTATGAGCAGTTGACGCGTCGCTTTACTTTTTTTGCGCTTGTTTGCGTTAGTGAAAGCGAGTAAGCTGTACGTAGTAGAATAATTTGTGCAGAATTCTCTGTTTGAAATGATGAGTGTGCTTACAGGTTTGTAACGGACTTTGAAAATTGGGCGAAGGGAATTTGACTGTCGGGCGCGCTCGACTGTAGCTTTAACGACTTGTTTTTCTTCACACCTTTAAAACCATCCCTTGGCCCAAACCAATGCCTTGGAAAAAAAAAGCAAGGACACTAGAAGATAGGACCAAAACGCAGTCTCAAGGCTGCTCCAATCAGCGGCTGGCGGGGTCTGGTACTGGGTAAATCTGAGCACAACGCCTACTTCTCTAGAAAGCAGGGTGTTCGTCCGAACAACAACGACAAAAAACTTGACCAAGCGAGAAAATGAAGGCGGACAATTCGGCGTCTCCAGCTCTTTTTTCCTCGTACCATTTTCGACTTCATTCGATTTAACGGTGAACTTTTAAGGCTCCTAAGATGTGCCAGGTTAAGTTTACTAAGATATTATACATGATATTAAGGGCCGGTCTATCTAACCAAACTTGTTATACAATCTAACCTTCTACGTTGTTTGATTGTGTATAGAGTAAAAAAATGTATGTTCTTAAAATTTTAATACCTTTTGCATCTCTTGAAGACTTTGCTCAGCCCTTTGCAATCCTTCCATATCCTGGGCCATACGACGTAAGTGCCTCTTGGCATTTTTATTTTGTTGGTATGCATACCAACACCCAATAATAGCACTTAAGAGAAGCGTAACGAGAATATAATCTTTCCAACGCGTTCCAGTTTCTATGAATTTTAATTAATTTTAAAGAAATTATGCTAAAAGATGTTAAACATATATAGCAATATCTTACCTCGTGGTGGTCCAAAGAGAACGACATCCATAGCTTTGAGTGAAATTTTCTGTTTATGTATAGGATCTTTAATGCCGAGAACGTTGCTAACGTAATGTAGATTGTTAACCGCCAGTCTATAGGGTTAGTAAATTTATAGACATAAAAAAATAATGTGATATAAGCAATATATACAAAATATATATCTTTTGCTTAATTGAAGCAAGAAAGAATACCCACATTCGACTTGCCGAAAGGTTTTTACCCCTGCTGTTATTGTTATATGCATTAACCGATTATTTGTGTGATAAACAGACTTTCATATATTAAACACATTTACTCCCGTATTCGCTCTCTTTTCACGAATCTCATGTTCGAGTTTACGGATCTTGAGACTCATCATAACGCCTTTATTGCCAAAAAAAACTTTCTCCAACACCAGTGGCAGTTGATCACTCAAATGTTCCTCTTCAAGCAACATCTGAAACATCTTCAGTCCCTCTTCTTCCCACGAACGACCCTCTTTTGATGAGTTTTAACTCTCCACTCCCGTCCTGCTCTGGGAAAACCATTGGAAGGGATATTTCTGTCTTGCCAACTTCAAATAAAAAAAAAGACAAGACAACTTTAGGGGTTGACCCTTTTCCGTTGCCTATCTTGCCTAGCTCCAGTCAGAGCAAAAACAAGATAGCCACGACCAACTTACCGGCAAACACTATACAGAGTGTAAAACTTCTTGTTGCGGTGAAGCCGAAGAAAGTAGTGTTTGTCTCCCGATTGGCCCCTGACACTACTAGTGAGGATGTACAATCGTATATCCTTTCAAAATCACATATACCAAATATGTTGGTTGAGAAGTTTAACTTCAAATTTTCGCGGGACATATCTTCATTCAAGATAAGTCTCCCAGCAGTGCATTTCCCAGCTGTTTGCTGTGGTACTTTCTGGCCGCCCGACCTAATTGTTAAGGAGTTCACTCCAAAACAAAGAAGTCGAACCGCCGTATCCCTGCCAACGTTATCAATTTCATCCCCAACCAAGACCTCCAGAACTCCAAAAGATGGAATGCATGCAAAAAACTAATATCGCATCTTTCTATTGCCTATCAAAACGTTAGAGGTCTTAACACTAAGATTTCTAATCTTTTTGTTGATAGCTCATCTTTTGATTTCAAAATACTAATACTTACTGAAACCTGGTTAAAGCCTACCATAAGTAACTTAGAACTTTTTCCCAATAAATACACTACCTTCAGATGTGACCGTCTATCACGATCTGGTGGTGGTGTTCTTATTGCTGTTGAATCAGACATGTCGTCAGAAATTGTTTTGACGCTTTGTCCACCTCACGTTGAATTTGTGTGTGTAAAAATAAGCGTGAATCAAATTTCAACTTATATAACTTGCTCCTATATTCCTCCTTCTTCTGAACTTTCTTTGTATGCAGAACATCTTTCCTGCATTCAATCTATTGAATCTAAACTTTTGGACAGAGATTACCTCTTGGTTTTTGGCGACTTTAACTTGCCCCAAGTCTCATGGTCCTCTCAAGCCAATTGTTTAATTCCCTCAGTGTATAATTCATTTATTAATAGCCTTTATGAATTATGCTTGTATCAAATTAACCCTTTTCGTAACATCAGTGACAATACTCTTGACTTGATTTTTGTCTCTGATTCTTTATCTAACACGATTTTTAGAATCGATCCTCTAGTTCTTCCTGAAGATCCTTATCACCCCACACTTAATATATTACTAGAATTGTTTACTCCAGTGCAAACGTCAATAGTTATACCTAACTTAAAATCGCGTTGCTTTCGCAAAACTGATTTTGTTAAGCTTAACTATCTTATTTCAACTCATGATTGGTCTTTATTTTATTCATGTTCAAATTTAAATTCCTGCGTCGCATATTTTTATAAAGCCTTAAATGCATTTTTTGATGTTTGTGTTCCGTGTGCATATCCGGCAAAGTCTAACTGGCTTCCGTGGTATACACGTGAACTACTAAGGTTAAAAAATGTTAAATCCCGGTTTTATAAAAAATTTACTTCTTCGGGTAATCCCTCTGATTATACCCGATACATAGTTGCAAAGACAAATTTTAGCACTTACAACAGTTTATCTTACAAAAAATATTTAAATCGTTGTCGACTTGAATTTGCACGTAACCCTAAACTATTCTATAATTTTGTTAACATTAAACGAAAATCCAATAGTTTCCCACCTTATTTTTTATATGAAAACAAGAAAGCAACCAGTGATCAAGACGCTGCTGATCTGTTTGCAGACTTTTTTCAATCTACCTATTCCTCTACTAACTTTGACAATAATCTTCCATATCCGTACTTAACTCAAAGATCAAATTCCATTTCTTGTGATATGATCGATGAGGAATCATTACGGACTAATCTATGCTCTATTAATCCAATCTTCTCTCCCGGCCCTGACGGAGTACCAGGATGCGTACTTAGATTTTGTGCCAATAGCTTATTTAGACCCATTTTCAAGTTATTTAACTTGTCTTTAGCATCTTGTACGTTTCCTCCAATCTGGAAAGAATCTTTTTCTATCCCTCTTCATAAAAACGGGTCTAAGTCTGAAGTAATGAATTATAGGTGCATTTCCAAATTATCCTCTATTCCAAAGTTGTTGGAAAAAAATTATTACTGTGGAGTTAACACATAAGTGCAAGTCACTTATTTCGCCACATCAACATGGCTTTGTAAAATCTCGATCTACTACCACGAATCTTCTGGAATTCACCTCAATAATTAATAAAGGTTTTCAGAAGAAAATGCAAACTGATGTGGTCTACACAGACTTCAGCAAAGCATTTGATTCAGTAAATCACTTACTTCTTCTTCATAAGCTTAATCGTATTGGTTTTTCCTACCCATTGCTCCTTTGGATCTCCAATTACTTAACTTGTAGGTCCCAAAGGGTACTTTTCAAATGTTTGCTATCTAAGCCTATCTCTGTATCCTCTGGTGTTCCTCAGGGCAGTCATCTTGGGCCTCTACTCTTTAACCTATTTATAAATGATCTTCCCTCTGTTCTACACTATTCTAATATTCTAATGTATGCTGATGATGTGAAACTTTGCTTAACATACAATGAACTGACCGCTAATTCACTTCAAGTCGATATTGACTCATTTTTTACTTGGTGTAGCCGTTATTTGCTATATTTAAACTGTTCGAAGTGCAAGGTTATGTCATTTTATAGAAGTAATTCTCACGTTATCAACTATACCCTTGATCAATTTCCACTTAACAGAATTTTTGAGGTAATGGATCTTGGAATTCTTTTTGATCATAAGTTGAAATTTGATTGTCATATAACACACATTATCAATAAGGCGTATCGGGCTCTTGGCTTCATTAAAAGATGGGCTAAAGAATTTGAAGACCCTTATACGACAAAATTGTTATATACTTCTCTTGTTCGCCCGATTTTGGAATATGGATCCTGTGTATGGTCTCCTCAATACCAGGTCCATCAAGACAGAATTGAGTCTGTCCAAAAACAATTTTTGCTCTTTGCTTTGCGTCGCTTTAACTGGGTTTCTAGCGTAGATTTGCCACCTTACTCAAGCAGACTCCTGCTAATTAACCTACCCTCCTTAACTAACCGTCGTATTATGCTAGGTGTTATGGTCATAATAAAACTAATAAAATACGACATCGACTCTCCTTTCCTGCTTAACCAACTAAACTTTTGTGTTCCTTCTAGGGTTACACGAAATTTTTTACCACTTTCTTTGAGCTTTTGTACTAATAACTATAGTTTGCATGATTCTTTTAGAGTTCTCTGTGCCGATTACAATAAGCTTTTTAGAATAATCAACACGGAATCCTCCCTCTCATCTATCAAATTATCTATATTAAATTACCTAACCTTTTCACCTAACAACAATTAACTATACATCCTAACAACTAATACTAATCTACCGATCTGATTGGGTTTTACTGGGTTTTCCCCAATCCTTTGCAGCAAATGCTGGATCGTTTTTTTTTTATATTTCCCAGCCTAAATTTTAAAATATAAATATATTTTTAATTAATTTATACTGTTTTTTTAAAAATTCAATTCATAATTTTCTTTTTTTAATTTTAATTATAACTAATTTTAATTTAAACTTAAAAAAAAAAATTAATTCTAATTTCAAGTCGACTGCCTTAGTTGACGTTAAATAAAATAAAATAAAATAAAAATAAAATAAAATACTCTAATAAATGTAATCTAAGTGCATTAGAAAAGAAACAAGTCGGAAAGGTTACAGTCGAACGCGCCCAACTGTGGTATACCCACTACAACTATGCGAAAAAAACACGTCTCTAGTCTCAAATTTGTTTTCACCATTAAAGTTGCACTCGGTTCTAATTGGATATTGTCAATTTGCTTTCAGTGTCTTCCAGTTTGAACTTATCAGAGGGTTTTAAATTATGAATGTGTAAAAGAGACGCCTATATAATGCTTCACATATTTATTAAGAAATTCAATACATCCAACCAGATTTGTCGTTGTTGTTGTACATTGATGTAAAATATCATTTAAGATTTTAACTGGCTTTTAATAAGATAAAACTTCGTTAACATCAATTTTAAAAGAAGATAAAAATAGAACAGAAAAAAACAAAATTAAAAATTTTAGCTCAACACCACACCCTCGTGAAGACTTGAACCATGCCCCTCCAAAAAACTTAGACTTCGCAGTCTAAATTTATAACCGCTCTGCCATTAGCTCATTTTAATTAGATCAGCAAAGTTGCATTATGAGACCATTCAGCTTGTCGTACAGGATACAAACAAATTATTATTGTGTCTCGTGTGTGTGTGTTGTGTGTGTAAGACAATACCAACTCCCTCCCCTTAAAATTCTGTTTAATCAAATAAATGCGTTTAAAATACTAAATTTAATATATTTTAAATGCTTGAAAAAAAGCTAACATCCAAAAATATCATCCACTTGCATCGGGGTTGGGTAGGATTAGAGCTCGTGCCCTTCCGCTCGACAGTCGGCGACCACATCCACGCAGCCACTGCAGCTATTCGGCAACCACGATAAAATTGCAATGATAATCAGTGCAAAAATTTTGGTACATATAATTAAAAAAAAAGCTTGCCGCCGGAGTTGAACCTGGATCTTGCATATTTACATAATAAAACAGACAAAAACAGGGGGTCACATGGCACTACTATTTCCTTAATAGCTTCCATATTTATAGTCCAATCTTACTAAAATTTTAACGGAACGTCCGCAAAATGGTATTTATAACGTATATATAAAACTTTTTCAATTTATGTGGGCGGGTGGGGGCGTGGCTGAAATCCAAAATAAACTTGATCAGCCTGCAGTAATAACACATATTGTCACCAAATTTGGAAACTCTAACTCTTTTAAAAGCTGAGATCTAGGTGTTCACACGGATGGAAAGACAGACAGACGGACGGACGGACAGACGGACATGGCTATATCGACTCGGCTGTTGATTATGATTCAGAATATATACACTTTATGGGGTCGGAGATGTCTCCTTCTGCCTTTTACATATATTTTCGGTTCGAACAAAGTTATAATACCCTTCTACTCTATGAGTAGCGGGTATAATTACAGGAGATATTCCAATTACAATGACTCCCTAAACAGGCCTATAGTCCATTGAAACAGTATTTAAAGTGGTATTTTAAAATGGAAACATTTTTATTTTCCAAATCCACATTAAGTACATTAATAAGCTTACTTTTGAAATCAAAAACCCACTTTTTGAAAAATGTTTGAAACTGTATTTAAAGGGGTATTTTAAAATTAAACACATTTTTATTTTCAAAATCTACATTAAGAACATTAAAAAGCTTAGTTTTGAAACCAAAAACCCAGTTTTTGAAAAATGTTTGAAAAAATTATTAGGTTATGTCATAATCCTGGTAATCCTGGTAATATATTGACATCGGATTCAGATTAAGGAGGTCCAAACCATATGAAAACATATATCACACGACCAGGTCCTGACCCGCCATTATTTTTTGGAGCTTTTAAGATTTTTTATGTTTTTAGAGGTTAAGTCGAAACTTAAACGTGCAGGGTACATTTTGATTGTATAATCGGATTTAGAAGGTCAAAATACATGAGAAAACATATATCGCATGACCAGATCATGATTCTATACCTTTTTGGGGAAAATTGTAAATTTGTCAGTTTTGTGAGGTTATGTCGAATTCCAGACGTGATGACGTAATTCCAACTCCGGATTCGGATTCAGCGACCCAAAATACATATAACTGCATATGCCGCATGCTCAGATCATGACAAAATGACAATCATGTGGGGCTGATTATCCCCCAGGCAAGCTCGCTTTGGAATTATCGGGACAACCTGTTTCCACTGATCCTATATCTGTGGGTCCTAAGCCTGTCACCGGAATTCTACCGAAGAGGCTTATATTTGTTTTGAGGGTTGACCCTGATCTTATATCTTCAGATGTCAGGCTATTATCCAAGCCAAATCTCAAGCCCAAGATTAAAAGATGCAACTATTTAAGTTATCATACGAAAGGGATATTTTACAACAAAAAACTAATTAAAACTTTTTCGTTAACCTACTAAAAAAACGTGAAGGGCCTGCGTAGGAAGTAACGCACATTATTCTTATCTTGTCTTACTTTTGAATCGCATGTGCTTTGGTTAAAACTGGAGGTTTTATGCTCTGAAATGTTTCCCAGCAAGTACACACCTTATCGTCATGATCTGCGGAGCGGCGGAGTTCTCATTGCGGTCAATTCTGATATTGCGTGAGAACATGTTAATTCGAAGATTCAATACATTTACATTCATTTGTGTAATATTAAACCTTCACGACTTCCAGGATAACATAACCTGCTTGTACATCCCACCTTCGGCTGATATTCTTATCTACACTCAACAGTTTCTCGCAATAAAGTTTTCAATTTGTTATCTAACAAAGACCATCTTAAAGTCCTTAGTGACTTTACCACACCTGAGTTTAGTTGGACACCAAGTGATGAGGGAAAATTTCTGTTGCTCTCTTAACAACACGATGGTATTGACGGCCTGCATGATATTTCAGTGTCGCAGGTCAATTTCGTTCTAAATTCACTGAATAGAACATTCGATTTATATTTCGTCTCCGATCAGAGTATGGTAACTAACCGGAAGATCTCAATCATCCAACGTTCGAAGTTGTTTTATAAACTGGTTCAAATGTATTGGACAAATAAGTCATGCCGTGTAAGGGAGTATGCTGTTTTCGTAGCAGACTTTGCTAAAATTAATTACCTAATTTCAAGTTGTGACTAGTTTTTAAATCGATTTTTTGATATTTGCGTTCCTTGTTTTTATCCGAGGAATTCCAGGAATTTCCCATGGTTTACTAAAAAACTACCCACACTTAAAATATATACAGTATGTTATTCCTCGCCAATTATTGCTCGGTTTTTGTTGCTCTTAACGCTACATGCTAAACAAATCATTTCACTTGTTGGAACCAGTTCCAAATAGTCCCTGACAGTTTATTAATTTTGTTAATATTGTAAGTCATCTGCCTTTCCATTTAAACTATCGTTTGAAAGTGCATTTGCAAACTCGGACCAGGACATGGCCGATCTGTTTGCAAAGTTATTTTAAACGACCTTTTAAGCTTCTACACGTAATGTACATTTTTATTCATACACCATTCCTAGTTCGAATGGAATTTTCTCCACACAACTAAACTAAAATTCAATTTCAGGGATTCATGTTTGATAAGCCCAGTTTTCTCACCAGGTCCTGAGGGAATTCCCGGTTGCGTACTTCGATACCGTGCCGATACTCTACCGATACTCTTGCTTAAACTTTGTTTGCTGTCTCTGAATACTTCCTCCTTTCCTTCCATATGAAAAGAATCCTTAATTTATATTTTTTTCTTATTTAATTGTCTAGGGAATTAAGGGCTTCTACTGAAGCCTTCCATCGAACAACGTTTTGTACCGTCTGCTTAGCTATATCCTAGGTTGTGTTCATTTGGGACAGATCCTGAAGGATGGATTTTCTCCATGTAGCCTTTGTCTTGCCTACACGTTTGTTTCCACTCTAGTGTCATCCTAACAATACTACTTGGTGTCTTTCTGAGAGGGTGTTCTATCCACGTCTACTTTCTTCTCCTTCTCAGCATTTGACATTCCAGAAAACCTGCACAGGATCCTCAGGAATTTCTTGCTGAAGGTCTGCAGTTTCTGTGTTGTTACATATGTGGTAAGCCATGTCTTAATACTGATGTTCCCTTGGCTGGAGTGGTTTAGTCGCATCGCTTTGGTCTTGGTAGCGTTTATTTTGAGACCGACTTTCTTAGCTAATCTGGCGAGGTCATCAGCTTTTTTTTGGATGTCACAGAGTCTGTGAGACGTCGACTATCGTCTGCGTAGACCAAGTCCTCAGTGTGTCTGGTGAGACTCTACGTGATTCCACGCTTAGACTTACACAATTCTCTCTACCACGGCATTGATAAGCAGCGGCGATAGCGGAAATCCTTGCCGAATGCCAATATTCGACCGGTGTACTTGTTTTTCTATTGTGCAGTACCACCAATTATGATGCCAACTATCATTGATCGACTTGATTGACTGGTACTCCTTTCCATGTGAGTGCTTGCCATATTGTCGCTCTGTCTACTGAGTCGAACGCCTTAAAGTTGATTGACCGCAGATATAGGGGGTCCGCCATTCCACAGCTTGCTCAGTGATTATGTGTAGTGTGTTGACCTGATCTACGCAACACATGTGTGGCCTGAAGCCTGCTTGTTCATCGTGGATGGTATGCTCGATTTTCTCTTGAAGACGTTCGTAGAGTAGTATGGCAAGTCATGGTATTGAGTAGTGTGATTCCTTTCCAGTTTTGTAGTCACTGAGGTGTCCTTTTTTTTGGCGAGCTTCCATCCTTCCAGGATTCCGTTACCGTCTCGCTTTCCCATATACGGAAAAAGCGAGGGTGCAATGTTTCCGCTATCAGCTAGGTGTCAACCTGTAGAAATTCAGTTGATGTGTTGTCCTCTCCGGCTGCTCTGTTGTGCTTTAGCTTCCTAAATTCGTTATAAATTCCTCATCTAATTCTCTTTTTCGCTCTATGCTTCGGTATGCTGTAGCCACGCTTGCTGTTGTGCTGTGGCAGATCTCCATAAAGTGTTGTTGCGATCTCCGGAGTCATGCTTTGTTATCGGATATGAGATTGCCTGATAGATCTCTGATTGCGTCAGTTTGTGTTGTATTGCGGAGATTCGTGTTATCTGCTAATAAAGCGAGCGTATATTGTTCTTCGCGTTATCCGCAAATCTATCCAGTAAAGCTCTCTTGTCATCTCCAGCTCATCTTCTCACATCTCTACACAGTGCACGACATTTGTTCTGGTTGTGCATAAGCTGATTCGCTAGAGGCTTCAACGCATGCCTCTTCTTGATCAGGTCCAACTTTCCGATATCCATCATGCTCACCCCGTTGCTGTGTGCCAAGCATTTGTTCAGATGTGGTCGTCAGTGTCCTACATGTGTGCTCCCATGGGCTGTCTTCTTGACAACAGCTTCTGCTCCCACCAGTGCATGTGATTCCATAAAGACTGCACCACTTCGACCAACAAAACATCAGCAGATGTCGTGGCCTATTGAAAGCAACGAAGCCGACGCCGATCCTCTGCCAGCAAGGGCGGCGCAGCTCACAGCCAAACTTTCACAGCTTGTTAGGGACAGCTTAGGGTTATGAGTTGTAAATTGGATTTAGACCCATAAAGTCATTGTTCTTAATTGAACTCCAATTCTTTTTATTTTTATACCCTTCGACCATTGAAAATGGTCAAAAAAGGGTATACTAACTTTGTGCAAAATGTATGTAACAGGCATAAGGAGGCGTGGCAGACCCCATAAAGTATATATATTCTTGCTAGGATCACTAGCCGAGTCGATTGAGACATGTCCGTCTGTCTGTCCGTCTGTCCGCCTGTTTGTTTGAGACAACGGATCTCAGCTATTAAAAAAGCTAGAGACACCAAATTTGGTATGAAGGTTCCTATATATCCGGGGCAGGTGAAGTTTATGTCAAATGTTTGAAGCCACGCCCACCGCCCCCGCAAATCGGTTATTTACGATTATTAAGCAAAGTAATGAACCTATAAAGTTATGCTTTGGTATGTATAAAGCTGAATGCAATATGAACATATTCTCCAAATTACAATCCGATCGGATCCAATAACACAGAAGTTATTAAAGTCAACGTTTTCAGTAAAAATGTTCGGTACGAGCAGCAGCCGACGCGCTGCTTTGAGCAGTTGACGCCGACGTCAACGTTGCGTCGTGTCGCTTTACTCTTTACGCGCGTCGCTGTGTGGGTGCGAGCGAGTAAGCTATATGTAGTAGAAGTATTTATGCAGAATTCTCTGTTTGAAACTATGAAAGTGGTTACATGTTTGTAACGGATTTAGATAATTGGGAGAAGGGTATCTTACTGTAGGGACGACTTACTTGTCACTCGCGTGACCGGTTGCAGCAAATTTTGGTTTTGCTAGCCGCGAACTTACATAACGTTTTGCTGTATCGTACGCGTACCGGTCCCTGCTCGGGCGCCAGTTAATTACTTGCAAGTTACAAAGTAAAACAAGTTGGTAAGGCTACAGTCGAGCGCGCCCGACGGATACCCTTCGCCCAATTCCTAAAATCCGTTACAAACGTGTTACCACACTTATAATAAGAAAGAAACATTTCTGCACTAATTATTCTACTACATATGGCTCGCTCCACACACGCGTAAAGAGTAAAGCGACACGACGTCGACGTTAACTGCTCAAAGCAGCGTGAAGGCTGCTGCTCGTACCGAACACTTGTACTGATCACGTTGACTTGAGTAACTTCTGTGTTATTGGTCCGATCGGATTGTAACTTAGTGGATATGTTCATATAGCATAAAGCATTCTGAAGCAGAACATTATGAGTTCAATACTGTGCTTTATAATCGCATATTAAATTAAATTTCTGATTAACGGGAGACGGTGGGATTGGTACCCGATATTTGAAAATGACGTTTACTGCCTAGGATATACAGGAATCTTTATGCCAAATTCGTTTTCTCTAGGTTTCTTAATAACTGAGAATCAGACGCTCATACAGACGGACAGACGGACAGACAGACATAGCTAGATCGACTCGGCTGGTGATCCTGCGTAGGAATATATATACTTTATGGGGTCGCAGATGCCTCCTTCTGCCTGTTATGCACATTCCGAAAAACCTATTAGACCATGTATTTTTTTTTAAATCCATGGCCTAAAAACTAACAATCAACTAAAAACACAAATAGACTTAAGTGTACACGGAAATTTATATAAAACACGGTAAAAAGATAAAGCAAGAAAAAAGATCACAAAAGTAATAATTCACAAGGGACCCTCTAAAGTAAAAGGAAAAAACCAGGCACTGGTTATAAAAGGTATAAGAGAATAAGAGAACAAACTCAAACTCACTCATACACAAAACGAATTATCTTTAAGAAAACACAACGTCTCACTCACTCAATTCAAACACAATTAGAAATACGCTCCATCATTTGCTCTATTGATTTATCTCAAACTCGACCCATCCTTAATTCGGTTTCACTTAGTGTTTCATGTTTCACGTGAACAACCTGATAAGGCCTTCGATACTTAGTGCAGAAGCTGCTAAACAACGCGTCAGACGAAAGGAAGAACAAGAACTTAATAGAAACATGGTTGAAAATAAAGACAGAGCTGCATAAGCAGCTACCGTTAGTAAAATCTTATCACAACAATTGCCAGGTTGGTTGAGACGCCACAATTCTTTAGAAGAATTTGCAAACGTAACAGACCAGGTAATTGCCCAGAAGCACGAAGGGAACTCAGGTGACTTAGACAAAGTGCCGGATATAGTAAAAACTATCCGAGATTTTTCAGGTGATCCGTCTTAGTTCAGTTCATGAATGAAGGAAAAAGACCGTATTTTATAAGCGTTCAGTGCTTTCCAGGGTACTCCAAAATACTATGGTATTTCACATACCATACGTTATAAGATTGTAAGACACGCCGACTAGAATCTTACAGTACCCCATTGAACTGGTTAGCGATCTCGAAATACCTGATACTTCATTACGTGGACAAACGCGACATTAACACTTTAGAATACCCAATGACAATGCTTATACAGGGTGCTAACCAATCGGTGGAAGAATTCCATCAAACAGTTTATAAGCACCTATCCATAATCCTTAACAAGATCGGTTGTATGGGGTTAGGAAGAGAAGCAGAACTGTGAATGATGAAAATGTACAGAGATAATGCTCTAGGCACCTTCGTACGAGGGTCACAAGGCGACTTGCCTCGCCTACTGGGAATCAAAGAACCAGTAGACTTCTTCTCAGCATTACACCTTTGCCTCAAGTCAAGCTGCACCTCGGCCGTTACCCGCCACAACAGGCAGCGCCACAGGCTCCAAAACAACTGCCCCAAGAAAGGAGAACTATATGAACAGACCTCGCTTTGAACCAGACAAAAGACCACCTGGTCCAATACCAGTTGGGTTGAAGCGACAAAGGAACTTTAAGATACAGACCAGAGAACTGCAACATGCATGCATACACAACACTCAAAAATGAAAAAGATTCTTGCCACTCGATCTTCATTTTGCACAGGCCGCACATAGCACACGCCTCAAGCCGCGCAAGCCTCTGATAGCAAGAGCCTCAGATAGCGGAAGACTCTAAAAGCAAGAGACGCAAAAGGCAGGAGCCACAAAAGGCAGGAACGTTTTGGAAAAAAATACAAGTAAGGCAGGAACGTTTTGGCAAAAGAGGCTTGGTAGGTAGAGACAGCAGCATTAGGGTCGGGGCATACAAATTTGTTCGAGAACGTTCGGTTTTCCCTCTCTTCTAGTGCGTTTTTAGGTTACCCCTTCTACTTCTGTTCTATTAATAGACACATAAGTAGGTATAGAAAAAAAAACCCGAGGCCGATGCATTTCAATTTCTACTTGTTCCGTTACCCCTTCCACAAAATAAGCGAGGCACGCACTAGCAGAAAGGGAAAACCGAACGTTCTCGAACAAATTTGTATGCCCCGACCCTTATGCTGCTGCCTCTACCTACCGAGCCTACCGAGCCTTTGGGCATGCGTCTCTTGTCTTTTTTGCCAAAACGTTCCTGCCTTACTTGTCTTTTTTGCCAAAACGTTCCTGCCTTTTGCGTCTCTTGCTTTTAGAGTCTCCCGCTATCTGAGGATCTTGCTATTAGAGGCTTGCGCGGCTTGAGGCTTGTACTATGTGCGGCCTGTGCAAAATGAAGATCGAGTGGCAAGAATCTCATTCATTTTTGAGTGGCTTGTTGTGCATGCATGCATGTTGCAGTTCTCTGATACAGACTGCAACGGAAGAAAATGAAAAGCGATCTACTGAGACTCCATTGACAATGACGGACTATGAACAAGCTATGGCAGACAACTTGGACGACTAGGTAGACTAGGATCAGATAGATAAAGTCGATGCTGACGACTACTACAATGATGCTGATTTGAATTTTTTAGAATAAGGAATTCCTCTCTTCGATATTTCGTATGCAGGATGAGGAATAGGAAATTTATTAGAATACTTATAGAAATTACATATAACCTAAAGTCGATAACCCTATGCAGAACAAATCAATGCTGTCGCGGCAGCATGGTAGTTACGCACCATAAGGTAGCGAACCTTTTTAATATTCAGGACGTTAGAGTAAAGTTTTTCCTGTTGCCCACATTGAAATCTTTTGATTCCATTTTGGGCAACGATAGTTTGAAAGAATAAGGGGTAAAGATAAAAATCAGTAAAAATATTATGACATTAAAAACATTTGAAGCAGTCATCACAATTATTACGAAAACATCCCACTTGTCCGACACACAAAAAGCCAAGCTAAGCGAATTACTCAAGTCATTTCCAGATTTGTTTGCAGACCCAAACCAGAAACTGACCTACACAACATATGTAAAGGCAACGATCCAAACCTCGTTCGATACTCTGGTTTACTCGAAATTCTAACTTGCCCAATTAGGGGACAATAAAGATTCTCTGTTTTAGATCTGAAAAGTGGCTTCATTCAAATCTCTTTAAAAAATAGTGATATAGAAAAGACCGCCTTCTCAATAAACAACGGAAAATATGAGTTTAGACGACTCCCATTCGGTCTAACGAATACGCCCTCAATTTTTTAATGTGCATTATATATACTTGGAGAACATATTGGAAAAATATGTTTTATTTACATGTACGATATCATCGTATCTAGCAAATATGATGATACACATATTAAGAACTTGGCTAAAAATTTTTCAAACTTTTCAGAACGCCAACATGAAATCTCAGCTGGACAAATGAGAGTTCATGAAAAACAAAGTCGAATTCCTTGGATTTGTTGTTTCCGAAAGGCGGAAAGAAACAAACGACGGTCAGATAGAACGCGTCCATTCAACAATTTTAGAAATAATGAGATGCCTCAAAAAAGAGGGTACAGAGAGTGGTTTTAAGAAACGTTTAGAAAGGGCGGTTTACGAGTAAAATTACAGTTTTATTCGCTTACAAATAACGACCACTATTGACAACCTGGACCAATTCAAAACAGCCAGACAAGATAACATTGAAAGACTTAACAAGTCGAAAAGGCTACAGTCGAGCGCACCCGACTGTGGTATACCCGCTACAAAGAACACGTCTTAAATTTGTTTTCACTATAAAAGTTGCACGCGGTTCTAATTGGATATTGCCAATTTGCTTTCAGTGTCTTCCAGTTAGAACTTATCAGAGGGCTTTTAATGATGAATGTTTAAGAGAGACGCCTCTATAATGCTTCACATATTTATTAAGAAATTCAATACATCCAACCAGATTTGTCGTTTTTGTTGTACATTGATGCAAAATATCACTTAAGATTTTAACTTGCCTTAAATAAGATAAAACTTCGTTAACATCAATTTTAAAAGAAGTTAAAAATAGAACAGAAAAAAAACAATATTAAAAATTTACGCTCAACACCACACTTCCAAAAAACTTAGACTACGCAGTCTACATTTATAACCGCTCTGCCATTATTTTTATTTAGATTTTTCATTTCATTTCATTTTTAATTAGATCGGCAAAGTTGCATTGTGAGACCATTCAGCTTGTCGTACAGGATACAAACAAATTATTATTGTGTCTCGTGTGTGTGTGTTGTGTGTGTAAGACAATACCAACTCCCTCCCCTTAAAATTCTGGTTAATCAAATAAATGCGTTTAAAATACTAAACATAATATATTTTAAATGCTTGAAAAAAAGCTAACATCCAAAAATATCATCCACTTGCATCGGGGTTAGGTAGGATTAGAACTCGTGCCCTTCCGCTCGACAGTCGGCGACCACATCCACGCAGCCACTGCAGCTATTCGGCAACCACGATAAAATTGCAATGATGATCAGTGCAATAATTTTGGTACATATAATTGAAAAAAAAGCTTGCCGCCAGAGTTGAACCTGGATCTTGCATATCTTACATAATAAAACAGACAAAAACACGTGGTCACATGGCACTACTATTTCGTTAATATCTTCCATATTTATAGTCCAATCTGACTGAAATTTTAACGAAACGTCCGCAAGATGGTATTTATAACGTGTATATAAAACTGCTGTAGAACTAATATTGCGGCTGTAATCAATTTTTTTCAATTAATGTGGGCGGGTGGGGGCGTGGCTGACATCCAAAATAAACTTGATCAGCCTGCAGTAATAACACATATTGTCACAAAATTTGTATACTCTAGCTCGTATAATAGCTGAGATCCAGGTGTTCACACGGACGGACGGACAGACAGACAGACGGACGGACGGACGGACAGACGGACATGGCTATATCTCGGCTGTTGATTATGATTCAAAATATATATACTTTATGGGGTCGGAGATGACTCCTTCTGCCTATTACATACATTTTCGGTTCCAAAAAAGTTATAATACCCTTCTACTTTATGAGTAGCAGGTATAAAAATAAACAGAAAACGGACCGGACAAACCATAATATAAACAAAAAGTAAATAAGTAATTATCAGCCAGAAAAATAAATATTTGTATGAGTAAACACTAGATTACGTTCCAAGCTTTCCCCACGATATAGGAAAGAAATAATTAAGGAAAACAAACACACTACAATAACAACAGAATCGAAAAAAAACGGTACAAAGAAGCCATATCAAAATCCATATTATTCCAAATTTAGAGCCTTTCGCAAAACTAGGAAAACTTGGTCCCGAAATTGGCTATGGTCAGGGTAGAAGTACATAGCGGGTAGTCCAGATGATGATGACCTGGTCATGATAGAGCAGAACTTAAACAAACTTATTGACAACAATAACCAACAGGTCATTGTTAACAAACAGTTAGATGAAAGAATAAATAAACTCACTTCAGTATCCAACGCTCTCATAAATTCTATTCATAAAATCAGTTCAATTAGTATAGAGATGGGTTTTAGTTTGCACAATCAGATTCGACTTCTAATAGAAGAAATTATTAACATTAAATATGCCATTCAGTGGGCACGGCTAAACGTAGTTAACACACTTGTATTAAATGAAGATAAGTTAATTGAAATCGAGAAATTTTTAAACTAAATAATATGCCACTCCTGTAATGGAAGAAAGAATGGAGTTTTCCGATGTTTCAATTCTACACAATAAAACAATACTTTTTATACCCTTCGACCATTGAAAATGGTCAAAAAAGGGTATACTAACTTTGTGCAAAATGTATATGTATATATGTATATATTCTTGCTCAGGATCACTAGCCGAGTCGATTGAGACATGTCCGTCTGTCTGTCCGTCTGTCCGTCTGTTTGTTTGAGACAACAGATCTTAGCTATTAAAAAAGCTAGAGACACCAAATTTGGTATGAAGGTTCCTATATATCCGGGGCAGGTGAAGTTTATGTCAAATGTTTGAAGCCACGCCCACCGCCCCCGCAAATCGGTTATTTACGATTATTAAGCAAAGTAATGAACCTATAAAGTTATGCTTTGGTATGTATAAAGCTGAATGCAATATGAACATATTCTCCAAATTACAATCCGATCGGATCCAATAACACAGAAGTTATTAAAGTCAACGTTTTCAGTAAAAATGTTCGGTACGAGCAGCAGCCGACGCGCTGCTTTGAGCAGTTGACGCCGACGTCAACGTTGCGTCGTGTCGCTTTACTCTTTACGCGCGTCGCTATGTGGGTGCGAGCGAGTAAGCTATATGTAGTAGAAGTATTTATGCAGAATTCTCTGTTTGAAACTATGAAAGTGGTTACATGTTTGTAACGGATTTAGATAATTGGGAGAAGGGTATCTTACTGTAGGGCGCCCGACTGTAGCCTTACCCACTTGTTTTACTTTGTAACTTGCAAGTAATTAACTGGCGCCCGAGCAGGGACCGGTACGCGTACGATACAGCAAAACGTTATGTAAGTTCGCGGCTAGCAAAACCAAAATTTGCTGCAACCGGTCACGCGAGTGACAAGAACGTGCAACTCACGGAAATCTAACATTTTTCGTTCGTTCAAATCAACTCCGGCAAATCCAACTTAACTTGTTAATTTGCCCATCGGTTAATTCCAAGGACCGAAGGCAGGGCCCCTCAATTCTGTACGCATCACTGGATCCCCAGTAATCGTGGAACAAAAAGGATGAAATCTGGATCGTCAGAGGGAGGAGCCACATCATCTTAGATATATATAGTACTGTAAGATTACACAAACCAATATCAAACTAGTCGGAAAGGCTACAGTGACTGTAAGAGCCATGGATTTTCCGTTTTTTTTTTATATACCATAAAAAACAAGTCAGTAAGGCTACAGTCGAGCGCGCCCGACGGATACCCTTCGCCCAATTCCTAAAATCCGTTACAAACGTGTTACCACACTTATAATAAGAAAGAAACATTTCTGCACTAATTATTCTACTACATATGGCTCGCTCCACACACGCGTAAAGAGTAAAGCGACACGACGTCGACGTTAACTGCTCAAAGCAGCGTGAAGGCTGCTGCTCGTACCGAACACTTGTACTGATCACGTTGACTTGAGTAACTTCTGTGTTATTGGTCCGATCGGATTGTAACTTAGTGGATATGTTCATATAGCATAAAGCATTCTGAAGCAGAACATTATGAGTTCAATACTGTGCTTTATAATCGCATATTAAATTAAATTTCTGATTAACGGGAGGCGGTGGGATTGGTACCCGATATTTGAAAATGACGTTTACTGCCTAGGATATACAGGAATCTTTATGCCAAATTCGTTTTCTCTAGGTTTCTTAATAACTGAGAATCAGACGCTCATACAGACGGACAGACGGACAGACAGACATAGCTAGATCGACTCGGCTGGTGATCCTGCGTAGGAATATATATACTTTATGGGGTCGCAGATGCCTCCTTCTGCCTGTTATGCACATTCCGAAAAACCTATTAGACCATGTATTTTTTTTTTAAATCCATGGCCTAAAAACTAACAATCAACTAAAAACACAAATAGACTTAAGTGTACACGGAAATTTATATAAAACACGGTAAAAAGATAAAGCAAGAAAAAAGATCACAAAAGTAATAATTCACAAGGGACCCTCTAAAGTAAAAGGAAAAAACCAGGCACTGGTTATAAAAGGTATAAGAGAATAAGAGAACAAACTCAAACTCACTCATACACAAAACGAATTATCTTTAAGAAAACACAACGTCTCACTCACTCAATTCAAACACAATTAGAAATACGCTCCATCATTTGCTCTATTGATTTATCTCAAACTCGACCCATCCTTAATTCGGTTTCACTTAGTGTTTCATGTTTCACGTGAACAACCTGATAAGGCCTTCGATACTTAGTGCAGAAGCTGCTAAACAACGCGTCAGACGAAAGGAAGAACAAGAACTTAATAGAAACATGGTTGAAAATAAAGACAGAGCTGCATAAGCAGCTACCGTTAGTAAAATCTTATCACAACAATTGCCAGGTTGGTTGAGACGCCACAATTCTTTAGAAGAATTTGCAAACGTAACAGACCAGGTAATTGCCCAGAAGCACGAAGGGAACTCAGGTGACTTAGACAAAGTGCCGGATATAGTAAAAACTATCCGAGATTTTTCAGGTGATCCGTCTTAGTTCAGTTCATGAATGAAGGAAAAAGACCGTATTTTAGAAGCGTTCAGTGCTTTCCAGGGTACTCCAAAATACTATGGTATCACATACCATACGTTATAAGATTGTAAGACACGCCGACTAGAATCTTACAGTACCCCATTGAACTGGTTAGCGATCTCGAAATACCTGATACTTCATTACGTGGACAAACGCGACATTAACACTTTAGAATACCCAATGACAATGCTTATACAGGGTGCTAACCAATCGGTGGAAGAATTCCATCAAACAGTTTATAAGCACCTTTCCATAATCCTTAACAAGATCGGTTGTATGGGGTTAGGAAGAGAAGCAGAACTGTGAATGATGAAAATGTACAGAGATAATGCTCTAGGCACCTTCGTACGAGGGTCACAAGGCGACTTGCCTCGCCTACTGGGAATCAAAGAACCAGTAGACTTCTTCTCAGCATTACACCTTTGCCTCAAGTCAAGCTGCACCTCGGCCGTTACCCGCCACAACAGGCAGCGCCACAGGCTCCAAAACAACTGCCCCGTCCAGAACCTATGGATGTGGATGTGGATCCCAGTGTTCAGACAAGAAAGGAGAACTATATGAACAGACCTCGCTTTGAACCAGACAAAAGACCACCTGGTCCAATACCAGTTGGGTTGAAGCGACAAAGGAACTTTAAGATACAGACCAGAGAACTGCAACATGCATGCATACACAACACTCAAAAATGAAAAAGATTCTTGCCACTCGATCTTCATTTTGCACAGGCCGCACATAGCACACGCCTCAAGCCGCGCAAGCCTCTGATAGCAAGAGCCTCAGATAGCGGGAGACTCTAAAAGCAAGAGACGCAAAAGGCAGGAGCCACAAAAGGCAGGAACGTTTTGGAAAAAAATACAAGTAAGGCAGGAACGTTTTGGCAAAAGAGGCTTGGTAGGTAGAGACAGCAGCATAAGGGTCGGGGCATACAAATTTGTTCGAGAACGTTCGGTTTTCCCTCTCTTCTAGTGCGTTTTTGGGTTACCCCTTCTACTTCTGTTCTATTTATAGACACATAAGTAGGTATAGAAAAAAAAAACCCGAGGCCGATGCATTTCAATTTCTACTTGTTCCGTTACCCCTTCCACAAAATAAGCGAGGCACGCACTAGCAGAAAGGGAAAACCGAACGTTCTCGAACAAATTTGTATGCCCCGACCCTTATGCTGCTGCCTCTACCTACCGAGCCTACCGAGCCTTTGGGCATGCGTCTCTTGTCTTTTTTGCCAAAACGTTCCTGCCTTACTTGTCTTTTTTGCCAAAACGTTCCTGCCTTTTGCGTCTCTTGCTTTTAGAGTCTCCCGCTATCTGAGGATCTTGCTATTAGAGGCTTGCGCGGCTTGAGGCTTGTACTATGTGCGGCCTGTGCAAAATGAAGATCGAGTGGCAAGAATCTCATTCATTTTTGAGTGGCTTGTTGTGCATGCATGCATGTTGCAGTTCTCTGATACAGACTGCAACGGAAGAAAATGAAAAGCGATCTACTGAGACTCCATTGACAATGACGGACTATGAACAAGCTATGGCAGACAACTTGGACGACTAGGTAGACTAGGATCAGATAGATAAAGTCGATGCTGACGACTACTACAATGATGCTGATTTGAATTTTTTAGAATAAGGAATTCCTCTCTTCGATATTTCGTATGCAGGATGAGGAATAGGAAATTTATTAGAATACTTATAGAAATTACATATAACCTAAAGTCGATAACCCTATGCAGAACAAATCAATGCTGTCGCGGCAGCATGGTAGTTACGCACCATAAGGTAGCGAACCTTTTTAATATTCAGGACGTTAGAGTAAAGTTTTTCCTGTTGCCCACATTGAAATCTTTTGATTCCATTTTGGGCAACGATAGTTTGAAAGAATAAGGGGTAAAGATAAAAATCAGTAAAAATATTATGACATTAAAAACATTTGAAGCAGTCATCACAATTATTACGAAAACATCCCACTTGTCCGACACACAAAAAGCCAAGCTAAGCGAATTACTCAAGTCATTTCCAGATTTGTTTGCAGACCCAAACCAGAAACTGACCTACACAACATATGTAAAGGCAACGATCCAAACCTCGTTCGATACTCTGGTTTACTCGAAATTCTAACTTGCCCAATTAGGGGACAATAAAGATTCTCTGTTTTAGATCTGAAAAGTGGCTTCATTCAAATCTCTTTAAAAAATAGTGATATAGAAAAGACCGCCTTCTCAATAAACAACGGAAAATATGAGTTTAGACGACTCCCATTCGGTCTAACGAATACGCCCTCAATTTTTTAATGTGCATTATATATACTTGGAGAACATATTGGAAAAATATGTTTTATTTACATGTACGATATCATCGTATCTAGCAAATATGATGATACACATATTAAGAACTTGGCTAAAAATTTTTCAAACTTTTCAGAACGCCAACATGAAATCTCAGCTGGACAAATGAGAGTTCATGAAAAACAAAGTCGAATTCCTTGGATTTGTTGTTTCCGAAAGGCGGAAAGAAACAAACGACGGTCAGATAGAACGCGTCCATTCAACAATTTTAGAAATAATGAGATGCCTCAAAAAAGAGGGTACAGAGAGTGGTTTTAAGAAACGTTTAGAAAGGGCGGTTTACGAGTAAAATTACAGTTTTATTCGCTTACAAATAACGACCACTATTGACAACCTGGACCAATTCAAAACAGCCAGACAAGATAACATTGAAAGACTTAACAAGTCGAAAAGGCTACAGTCGAGCGCACCCGACTGTGGTATACCCGCTACAAAGAACACGTCTCAAATTTGTTTTCACTATAAAAGTTGCACGCGGTTCTAATTGGATATTGCCAATTTGCTTTCAGTGTCTTCCAGTTAGAACTTATCAGAGGGCTTTTAATGATGAATGTTTAAGAGAGACGCCTCTATAATGCTTCACATATTTATTAAGAAATTCAATACATCCAACCAGATTTGTCGGTTTTGTTGTACATTGATGCAAAATATCACTTAAGATTTTAACTTGCCTTAAATAAGATAAAACTTCGTTAACATCAATTTTAAAAGAAGTTAAAAATAGAACAGAAAAAAAAACAATATTAAAAATTTACGCTCAACACCACACTTCCAAAAAACTTAGACTACGCAGTCTACATTTATAACCGCTCTGCCATTAGCTCATTTTTAATTAGATCGGCAAAGTTGCATTGTGAGACCATTCAGCTTGTCGTACAGGATACAAACAAATTATTATTGTGTCTCGTGTGTGTGTGTTGTGTGTGTAAGACAATACCAACTCCCTCCCCTTAAAATTCTGGTTAATCAAATAAATGCGTTTAAAATACTAAACATAATATATTTTAAATGCTTGAAAAAAAGCTAACATCCAAAAATATCATCCACTTGCATCGGGGTTAGGTAGGATTAGAACTCGTGCCCTTCCGCTCGACAGTCGGCGACCACATCCACGCAGCCACTGCAGCTATTCGGCAACCACGATAAAATTGCAATGATGATCAGTGCAATAATTTTGGTACATATAATTGAAAAAAAAGCTTGCCGCCAGAGTTGAACCTGGATCTTGCATATCTTACATAATAAAACAGACAAAAACACGTGGTCACATGGCACTACTATTTCGTTAATATCTTCCATATTTATAGTCCAATCTGACTGAAATTTTAACGAAACGTCCGCAAGATGGTATTTATAACGTGTATATAAAACTGCTGTAGAACTAATATTGCGGCTGTAATCAATTTTTTTCAATTAATGTGGGCGGGTGGGGGCGTGGCTGACATCCAAAATAAACTTGATCAGCCTGCAGTAATAACACATATTGTCACAAAATTTGTATACTCTAGCTCGTATAATAGCTGAGATCCAGGTGTTCACACGGACGGACGGACAGACAGACAGACGGACGGACGGACGGACAGACGGACAGACGGACATGGCTATATCTCGGCTGTTGAATATGATTCAAAATATATATACTTTATGGGGTCGGAGATGACTCCTTCTGCCTATTACATACATTTTCGGTTCCAAAAAAGTTATAATACCCTTCTACTTTATGAGTAGCAGGTATAAAAATAAACAGAAAACGGACCGGACAAACCATAATATAAACAAAAAGTAAATAAGTAATTATCAGCCAGAAAAATAAATATTTGTATGAGTAAACACTAGATTACGTTCCAAGCTTTCCCCACGATATAGGAAAGAAATAATTAAGGAAAACAAGCACACTACAATAACAACAGAATCGAAAAAAAACGGTACAAAGAAGCCATATCAAAATCCATATCATTCCAAATTTAGAGCCTTTCGCAAAACTAGGAAAACTTGGTCCCGAAATTGGCTATGGTCAGGGTAAAAGTACATAGCGGGTAGTCCAGATGATGATGACCTGGTCATGATAGAGCAGAACTTAAACAAACTTATTGACAACAATAACCAACAGGTCATTGTTAACAAACAGTTAGATGAAAGAATAAATAAACTCACTGCAGTATCCAACGCTCTCATAAATTCTATTCATAAAATCAGTTCAATTAGTATAGAGATGGGTTTTAGTTTGCACAATCAGATTCGACTTCTAATAGAAGAAATTATTAACATTAAATATGCCATTCAGTGGGCACGGCTAAACGTAGTTAACACACTTGTATTAAATGAAGATAAGTTAATTGAAATCGAGAAATTTTTAAACTAAATAATATGCCACTCCTGTAATGGAAGAAAGAATGGAGTTTTCCGATGTTTCAATTCTACACAATAAAACAATACTTTTTATACCCTTCGACCATTGAAAATGGTCAAAAAAGGGTATACTAACTTTGTGCAAAATGTATATGTATATATGTATATATTCTTGCTCAGGATCACTAGCCGAGTCGATTGAGACATGTCCGTCTGTCTGTCCGTCTGTCCGTCTGTTTGTTTGAGACAACAGATCTTAGCTATTAAAAAAGCTAGAGACACCAAATTTGGTATGAAGGTTCCTATATATCCGGGGCAGGTGAAGTTTATGTCAAATGTTTGAAGCCACGCCCACCGCCCCCGCAAATCGGTTATTTACGATTATTAAGCAAAGTAATGAACCTATAAAGTTATGCCTACAGTCAACGCGCCGACAGTTTAATACCCTTCGCCCAATTTTTTAAATCCGTTACAAACGTGTAACTACACTGATAAAGAGTAAACAAACAACAGATCTCAGCTATTAAATTATACCCTTCGACCATTGAAAATGGTCAAAAAAGGGTATACTAACTTTGTGCAAAATGTATATGTATATATGTATATATTCTTGCTCAGGATCACTAGCCGAGTCGATTGAGACATGTCCGTCTGTCTGTCCGTCTGTCCGTCTGTTTGTTTGAGACAACAGATCTTAGCTATTAAAAAAGCTAGAGACACCAAATTTGGTATGAAGGTTCCTATATATCCGGGGCAGGTGAAGTTTATGTCAAATGTTTGATGCCACGCCCACCGCCCCCGCAAATCGGTTATTTACGATTATTAAGCAAAGTAATGAACCTATAAAGTTATGCCTACAGTCAACGCGCCGACAGTTTAATACCCTTCGCCCAATTTTTTAAATCCGTTACAAACGTGTAACTACACTGATAAAGAGTAAACAAACAACAGATCTCAGCTATTAAATTATACCCTTCGACCATTGAAAATGGTCAAAAAAGGGTATACTAACTTTGTGCAAAATGTATATGTATATATGTATATATTCTTGCTCAGGATCACTAGCCGAGTCGATTGAGACATGTCCGTCTGTCTGTCCGTCTGTCCGTCTGTTTGTTTGAGACAACAGATCTTAGCTATTAAAAAAGCTAGAGACACCAAATTTGGTATGAAGGTTCCTATATATCCGGGGCAGGTGAAGTTTATGTCAAATGTTTGATGCCACGCCCACCGCCCCCGCAAATCGGTTATTTACGATTCTTAAGCAAAGTAATGAACCTATAAAGTTATGCCTACAGTCAACGCGCCGACAGTTTAATACCCTTCGCCCAATTTTTTAAATCCGTTACAAACGTGTAACTACACTGATAAAGAGTAAACAAACAACAGATCTCAGCTATTAAACAAGCTAGAGACATCAAATGTTGAGTGAAGGTTGCTATATAACATAGGCAGATAAAGTTAACTTCAAATGTTTGATGCCACGCCCACCGCTCCCGAAAATCGGTAATTTACGATTATTAAGCAAACAATTGAGCTCATAACCGGCTTCGGTATACATAAGGCTGTGAACATATCAACCAAATTGCAATCTGATCGGACCAATAACACAAAAGTTATTCAAGTCAAGGTTTTCAGTACAAGTGTTCAGTGCGAGCAGCAGCCTGCGCGCTGCTACGAGCAGTTGACTTCGACGTCGACGTCGCGTCGATTTACTCTTGAAATTATAAGAAATTACACGTTTGTAACGGATTTAAAATTGGGAGAAGGTTATCTTACTGTCGGGCGTGCTCGACTGTAGCCTTATCGACTTTTTTTATACCCTTCGACCATTGAAAATGGTCAAAAAAGGGTATACTAACTTTGTGCAAAATGTATGTAACAGGCATAAGGAGGCGTGGCAGACCCCATAAAGTATATATATTCTTGCTCAGGATCACTAGCCGAGTTGATTGAGACATGTCCGTCTGTCTGTCCGTCTGTCCGTCTGTTTGTTTGAGACAACAGATCTTAGTTATAATACAATAATTTGTATATCTATGGTCTAAAAAGTTGTTTTTAAATCTGTTAATAATATCGCACGAAGTCAGCTGTAAGCTTCCAAAGTCAACATATTTTTTAGTACGTAAAATAATTGGATTTTGCGCCATATTTTCAATTTGCATGACATTTTTATTTCCCAAAAAAAAAATCATCAACAGGAGTTTTTAATGAATTTTTAGATGTATACTAAAAATAAAAAAACATTTATAGTGACCTGTGCTTTTATGTTGAAACTAAAATTTATTGTTAATGTTTACTACACCCTTACCTCTTCAAATAGCCTTACATACGGCTATATTCTCCCTTGGTACACAATAATTTTTAAAACGATGTACAATGTATTTTTATCGTGAAATGCCCAATATCTATTCCAACTTTTGACAATAATATTGTTTCTAGAAATCATGTTGGTACTAAAGCGGCTACTATTCTATACATGAAAAGGGGAAGATATGGTGAACCGGGGTTACTGCAAAATCTAAACTGATAAAATTTAATAAGTACATTTATAATGTATAATGAAGTATATGTGGTGAGTTTGGTCGCAATATTTTGAAAAAAACAACAACAATTACAAGTATGCAGATCACAATTCTGTTAAAGTCGGCCAAATACATTCAATAGCTTTGAAAAAGCTTTAAGTCAAAAACATAGATTTTTGCTCAAAATAGTAAATAGTTATAGTTTGATCGAAGCGATCTATCTGTTTGATATCATCACAATAGGAGCGCTCAATTTGGATGAATGATGCAATTACTCGAATAATATTTCGATATATTTAACCAACAGAAAAACAGATAAATTTTGTTAAATCGATGTGGCGCTATCTTGGAAACTAACAAAAAGGGCGATATGTTGTAAGGCAGCATTAAGATATTTCGTTGCGACTTATGTGCAGCCTGCATCAAAAAGAAGCATGTCTACCAAGTTGCAATATGAATGGTTGAAAATAAGAGACTAGATCGTATTGCAAAAGAAGGACAATGCTTTATGAAGTCCCCTGTCGATGCTGTTTCAAAATATATGTATATAGTTTATAGAGTCGAAAATGCCTCCTAACGTGCTTGCAAACTTCTGGCCGAAATTATTATACTATCTACAAGAAAAAACATGGCCCTAAAACATTGTTCTTGCCCCTGTCGGAAACTGACCTCAGGACTTCTGTTTGGGAATCTTATATCTAACCACTACGCGAAAAAGCAAATTTCTTGGCTGCCAATATGACATTTTGATCATTTAAATTATCAAAATATTGAGTTCAATTAAATGAATGTGAGGAACGTAATAAAATGACGTTGTGGAATAATTTTCACTGATAAGTCTCCCAGCATGCTGCTTTCGGTGGGAATGGGGATATTGCGGTAACTGGGGCGCCAAGATCTGACGACGGATCCTTATAGAACTCGACGAGATAAGACGAAAATAATAAGTAAAAATTTTTGATTTTCGGCTTAAGCCGAATCTTGGCGCCCCAGTTACCGCAATACTGCCAGGTATGCTAGTGACGAATTTAAAAAATAAATTAAGCCACAATTTTTATTTTGGAAATTGTGGTAATCGCTGATAGATCTACATTTCACCCATCGATTAACAGTTTTTTTGTTAATGTTTTTTGAGGTTAAGTCGAAACTAAGACTTGCAAGGTATATTTTGATTACAGAATCGGATTAAGAAGGTCAAAGTCCATTAGAAAACATATATCGCATGGCCAGACTAGAATTCTATATTTTTCAGATTTGGTAGGTTCGACTTAACTCAGATGTGATGGAAATTCCGACAACGGATTTGGATTCACCGACCTCAAATACACTTGGGAGTATATGTCGTATGCCCAGATCATGTGTAATTTGTAAATTTTAAAAAAAGTATTGAATTCATAACATTCCCGGTTTGGTACTCACGCGGATGCTATATGAACCTACTGATTGAACCTATAACGCAGAAATTATTCAAGTTTATGTTTTCAGTACAAATGTATGAAACGAGCAGCAGTCTGCGCGCAGCTGTGGGTGTAATTGACGATGTGGATGTCGATGCGTCGATTTGCTTTTTACAAGCTTGTCTGTTTGAATGAGTGAGAGCAAGTTGGCATAAAGTGGTAGAAGAAGTTGACCTTAATTGGATTTTGGATATTATGAGCACGGTTACACATATTAATCGAAATTTAAAACTTTGACTGGGGTATCTTACTGTCGGATCACTGTAGCTATTGTCATTTGTTTTATTCGATCTTTCGATGCAAACCTGTCTACCATACATCGCAAAATTAAATGAAATGAGTTGGAGTACTCGTATTCCAATACTTGGGTAACAATGGGTTATCTTTCTATCTGTACTTTCAGCCACGTGTTCATTTTTAAAATGTTTTACTTTTGTATTGAGTACAAATGTAAGGTAGTAAAACAAAGCATACCTTGGCAATGCAGCGCCAGTTACTTTATGTAACTTAAAGAGATCTACATATTGTGGTAATTGCACTGACTGCGCCAACCAATCAGTGGTTTGTTCAATTGTCCAGTTGTGTACCTCAGAACGCAACCATGCATCCCATAGTTCCTTAACTGATATATGCATATCATCATTAAAATGGAACGCCCTCTGACGTTTTTCATAACCAGAATCATATTTAAGTTCTTCTCGGAGAAACTGAAAAAAAATTAATGTCATTAAGCTCTTATTATAACCTATTTTTTCTTACATCATCTGATTCGCTTAAATCAATATTTCCGTTATCGTCATCATCCAATTGACGATGTAGACTAGCGATTGCTTCCATTCCAAGTTGATCTTGAACATTTTCATTAAAACAGTCAAAATCTTCGGGATTACAAGTGCCATCGGTCGAAGAACCTAAAACAGTCGAAGAACCTTAAACAGATGAATTAAATATTTTGAATATAACTAGAGAATTTGTATAAATATAGACAAATTTGTATTGACATGGATGCGTTTTAGAAATTAAGGTAAATTATTATTATTATAATAAGGGTAGCTGGAAGCAGGCCCCTAGAAGAGTCATGTCTCTGCCAGGGGTCCTGATTAATTAAGTTGAGTAAAGGTCGTGAATCTAGAAGTCACCCCAATCAAAGGTAAGATAGCTTACACCGATGAATGCATGGTCGGAGTAAAGCCGGGTGCCTGTATAAGATTTATTGATACCTGTGATCCTCAAGCATCATTTAAATATTCCACGGTACACGGTGTATGTCGTAAGTGAGCAAAGCTCCATAAGCTGAAACAGTTTTGCCACCCGCAGAATGATGCAAGTGTCCAATGTTCTCACCGTTTTGGAAAGTAGCCACGTCAAGAAACTTGGTGAGTCCCTCTTGCAACATGTATTTTGCTGTCAGTTAGATTTAGAAAAAGAAGAGCGTAAACCTTTTTTCATATAATGCTATTATACTAGCGAGAAGTTTTAAGATCCCACCTTAATCAGCAACTCAATAGCAATTTTCCTTTACGGACGAAGTCTCTTTGTTAGACAGTCAGCACATCAGATTCGACCTTCATAACCAAGCTACAGAACTCTACAGAAAGCTAGCAAAGCAACCAGATCTCGTGTCGTAACAAGGCAAATTAGGAACAATTCAAAGCCAAGGTTGCTTTCTGTTTGTATCTAATAGGTAACTAGTGGGTTAAAACAAAGCTTATGCTCCAAATGCAAGCTTCCCGTTTAAGTGGAGCTTTTACTTAATGCAAGCTTTCCCCGCTGCCACTGTTCCTAGTTAAGCATAGTTAAGTTCTCTCCATATTGTAATCTTTAGTATTAGGCAAGCACTGAATATAAGCACACGCTGTGCAGAATAATAACAAAAGAAAAGTGAAACACTAGTGTTTTTTACCTAAAACCTAGTTAAAGAAAACAACAGGAACTACTACTACATCCCCCGAATTTGGATCTGTCCTCCTACGTTCTCCCGGTAACACTTTCAAAGCAGACTCACGCAATCTCAAATCTATCGGTGAGATCTGCCAATATGCTCCAAAATGTGATCATTGAGGAAAGTTCAAAACGAAAGACTCAGAGTCATTCACTGAGTTCCAATGTGGAACGAGACACTAAATGTACAGAGAAGGATAGTTAGATGCCGTTGCAACCAGGGTAAATCCAATCGACGTTTACCGGAACAATCTCATTAGTTACAACAAAAACATTATACTTGCTAAGTGCGACACTTGGTGCAACCACTGTGGTAGTATGAAGGGGGTGATAAAATCGTATGTGATATTTATTCCCAAGTTGGGTAACCGCTCTCTTAACCAGCCTATGTCCTACCGGCCGATCAGGGTCCCTTCCTTTCCGCCAAAAACTGCGGAACGGCTTGGTGATCTGCCCATTAGGTGACCTTGCAAACTTCTAAGCCTCTGCTGCCCACGCAGTTTACGTATATTACCGGAAGATCGACGGAGAGTCTTGAATGAGCCTTCGTCACCAAAAACATTTATAGTAGGTTAAGTAGTTATTATTAGCCCTTCGACTAGTAAGCAACTCTGAGGACCGAACCGTCAGAGTACTCATAACGCAGGATCTTTATACTGGATAATTTATATATAAATATGGTATTACAAATGCAGAGCATAGTAGCTATAACACATTGTAGGACTTTATCGCAGAGTTTACGCACACAGCCAAACTCAACTACACATGTAACAGCTTCCACTTAGGATCGAAACGGTTTAAATGCTGAGTTAGCATTTCCACACTGACCAACTGCAGCTACATATGTTAACTAAAGTAAACGGTCTTTAGATTGCTGACCGAAATATGACTCCTAGTGAGTCTGCAAAATAAGCAGTTGACTGGATGTCGTTGCATTGTCGGCAGACACAGCATAATTGCGTTTGGCGCTATGAATATGTTTGCGAAACAATTTTGATTTTCATTTATTATTATATGTGCCTGCAAAATTTAATCCAAATCGAACCAATATAACATTTAGCTGCCATAGGAATAATCGGACAAAAATGGGCTTTGCATGAAAACCCATATTTTTAAATGATTGGTTTTTCGTGCTTTGTCCAACGATGTATCGTAATACGATCACTTGAGTTCTGCGACGTTCAGTATTCAGCCTCAGGCGTTGTGCTGAGAATTATTTAATTACATTACAGCATTAAGTAATGAGACTGATTATGTTGCCGCTATTGTGGTCCCAACATCTTCCTCTATCCATTGATATATTTGCTGTTGTTCTAGATTGTTGAGTTTGCCTGCTGTGTTAAGTCAACGTGTGTTCGTGGTGCTCATCACGCAAATAGAAAAACAATGATTATTGCCTTTTTTACAACCGTGGAATCGTCCCCAAAAAATTTCTACCACCGGGACCATAAATCAAGTATATGAGTCAACAGGGTGCGCATAGATATCGCTCTTGACTGAATCCTTCATAACGACAACGCGCCGTGCCACACCGCCCTCAGTGTGCTCCAGTATTTGGTCTCTAAAGGGATCGTCGTGTTGTAGCAACCGCCTTAGTCGCCTGATATGTCACCCTGTGACTTTTTTTGTTCCCTTGAACTAAATCGGTGGTGAAAGGACCCCACTTTAAGTCGATTGAGAACATCCAGGAGAACGAGACGAAGATACTCGCGGACATCCCGGTCGAAGTGTTTCAGAAATGTTACGACGCATGGAAAACACGTTGGAATCGTTGTATATCTACACAAGAGAACTACTTTGAAGGGGATGGTAACATAGAGTTGTAGAATAATTTTGAAATTAACGGTTTTTATGGAATCAGTCTTATTATTTAATTTAACCACTTAGTCATTCAGTTTTCCGATCAAGTAGCAGCAACACATATCGTCGCGCCAGAAGTTCGGGCGCATGCTGCCATAGAGATAAGAGGCAGCATTCGTTGTGACGGGCCGTTGGATGCAGTTAAATGTTCGCAGGTTTTGCGGGAATTCATGTATCATATGTTTCCTGAAGACAAGCGTCTCTCGCCGCCTATCACATTTTCAAGCCAAATATTGCAGTTCACGACATTATCAAACGTTATTTTCACTAATGCTGTTCTAGCACGGTATTAAATTCTAATGCCATAATAAGTCGTCTTGATTTCACATATAGTCCAAGAGACCCTTTCGCGTGATTGAGGAAGAGTTAATTACGCTACAGCAATGCGGCCTTTTCTTGCTGCAATATCGTTATATTATGAGGTTGGAAAGAAACTCACGTTGATATGTGAAGTCAACATGTCTCAAAAGCCAAGCTTAGCTAAGGCCTTTCGCGAAAAATTCTATGACGATGCATTGCGATTATTCGTTTCAGGGCTTAAATGAAGCCTAACAGAAGTACTCTTTGCAGCAAGACTAAATGATCTGATCTAGCGCTAGCACATAAGGTTGAATCGAACTATGAAATATATGCGTTCGCAGCTAACTTACAAAAAGCCAAGAAGATAGGAAGCAGGCTGCCAGAATCACAACCAAGTGTTTCAAGGAATCCACATTTAAGTAAGCAATTCAAGCAGCAGGGTTAATCAGCCAGCGTGGTAATGGGCAGCAGAGTTTTGCCAGGGCGCAAGAGCCAATGGAAGTCGACCCTTCTCTTTCCAATTCGTTCAACCCACGGAGTTCCCAGCCAACACAAACAAGCGAACAGCCGCGTCTGATCACACTAACAATAATCAAAAGCATCAGAGAGTGACCAATGACCACATTTATGCCAGGCTCTATCCATATCCAATAGGAGTGCCCGATATCGTCAATAAGGATATGTCATCCAGTTCGCTAAAGAGGAAAATATTATACAAGCTACTCTGATACACACTTGGTTGCCTTGCCCACAGTACTGACACAGACATCGATAAAAGTTACCAGCTCCCACTCAAGTACGTCAACGATTTTAGCCAGAATAACTTCAAAAGGCTAGTCGGCGCGACGAACCAAACACTTTTCATGTTCCTGGCCGAGCTACTGATGCGCCACGGCTTTGATATTTTGGAGCTGACACACGCAGAACTCTGCGTCCCGCTCTATCGCGCCCACACTCGATCTTGGGTGAGCGCAACATCAGCACTCCCAACAAATGCCATCTCAGCGGGTCACAATTTCCGCAACAGCCAAAACAGGTCATAAATTTGTCGGCGCTCAAGTGGCCACTTGAGTTACTTTATTATTCTTTTATAGGTTACTGGCCGCTACAATTTTGCGCTGCAACAACAAAACAGCAAACACCAGCTAAGTGGAATGAGCGGCCACTGCGGTAAAGCGGACAAAAAAACGTCTGCATGTGCAGCAACTTGACCCTACAAGTAGAGCGGCGAGTAACAACAACAACCTCTGTAGCTCGATGGTGCAAGTGTGATGAAGCGGCTCGGCGTTTGCAGAAGTTTTTTATAAAATAACAACAGAGACAGACAGCATTCCTATCATGACCCGAAAGACTAACTTTAATAAAGCGAAAAAAAAAACTTGTAATCGAAATTAACATTGATTGTTATTATTTCGAAACCTTGCGAGGCAAGAAATAGCCGATGGTGAACATCAACCAAAGATGCGTGTATCTTGCGGGTAGTAAACTTAGCTACCATAACTTATATACCATTATTTCGTGGGGTGGCAGATGTCTCCTTTTGCCTGTTACGCACAATTCGACAAACATTTCATGGCATAAATATCAAAAATAAAGAAAAATTAAAATTAAACACTATTTTTATTTATATACATGTAATATTTATATAAATATTAGGTAATTGTAGTACATATTAGAAAGTACAAATAATAAGTTTAGTTTAGTTCTTCTTAGTTCTTCTTGAACAACATTGATCGACCGACGTCTTTGTTACAAAACAAACCGACTTGTTTGCCTTTTACAACAACTTAATTCACGACTCTATCAACAACTCTCTCTTGCGACTTCTTGACTTCAACTCTAACAACTAACTCTTCGATTATTCTCTACTGCAACTCTGTTTCTATCGATAGGCTCCTGCAGCGTTGCTACCCGTACCCTCACGCTGCCATCACCTCTATTGTTTACATTCGTCCATCCTGCTCATAATCGTCTGTCCCAGACGATAAGTCATCCCCGTTGTTCTCAGCATACTTCCATAGCTTCATGTTATCAGCACTCGTATGCGTTTTGTTGGGACCATCTCCTTGGGCTGCTTTTCGAACTTCATAAATGTCATTACGCTTTGCCTTTGTTACTTCATAAGGTCTAAGAAAAGTGTTTGCTAACTTCTTTCCCGCAACGAACTGAGTACGTTTTACTGCCACCAGATCACCTTCCTTGTATATGACACCTCCTTTGCGCTTTTTATCGTAGTTTTTCTCATAAAGATCTTGAGCCTTTTGTATTTGCTCCTTAGCCGTCTGTCGTAATATCTCCCTCTCTGTCGAATTTCTCAAGCATTTCAATTTCCAAAAGTTTAATTTATTTAATTTTCATTTTTAGTCCAAACATTATCTCGAAAGGTGATTTCTTTGTAGAGCATCTTCTATGGAAATTCATAGCTTTTTGCACCTGCGAGGTGAACTAATACAACTTTGAAGAATCTTCGGCCGGCAATTTAGAAATAATTGACAAGATAGATCTATTAATTCTCTCTACCTGCCCGTTTCCTCTGGGCACACCCGTTGTTGTTAGAACATGCTCTATTCCATTTGTTTTGGCGTAATCGTGAAACGCATCTGATGTAAAAGCAACTCCTCTGTCTGTTATTATTCTGTTCGGATTACCAAAGACTTTTGACCATTCTTCCATTTTTTTTTTTAAACTTCGTCGGCTCCAGTTGATTTTGTTATAAAAATCCACACGAATTTTGAAAATCCATCAACAAGTACGAAGATGTACTTATACTGTTTCGACGACGCGTCCATCGGTCCTAAGTGATCAGCATGCAAAGTGTGTAAAAATTTGCCACCTTTCTCAATACAGCATAAAAGTCCGTCGTGTTTACCCAGCTTCTTGTTGGAAATAATACACGGAATACATATGCTAATAAATTTTGTGACCTTGCTCTCAAAATGTGGAATCCAAAACTGCTGTTCTATAGAACGAATGGTCTTCTGACTCGCAAAATGTCCAACTCCGTGAGCTTCACTTATAATTTTACGTTCCATTGGTTCAGGTACAACAAGCAAATCATTTCCTTTGATAAGCTTGAACAAAATTCCTCCCTTCAGTTTGAAGTCGTTGTAGGGCCGTTCTTCCAAAGCAGCTTTCAACCGACATGATATTTCAGCTGATACAAAGAAGACGTCGCTGGCATACCGACTAAGACAATGCATATGACGCATTTTCACATCTGCTTGATGCTCCGCCTTGAAGTCGAAGTCTGCCATGTATAAAATTCATTCTGATACCTCCCTTGGAACGTCTCTCTTTCGAATGGTTTGAGAACTGGTGTGAGAGCTATGTTGTCCGTAACCAGCTTAAACGGAACGCCAAGCAAATAATGCCGAAACTTTTTCAAAGCCAGATAAGCAGCTTTTACTTCCAAAATGTAGCTATTTCGTCGTGATTCACTTTTACTAGTCTTCTTGCTCCAATAAAATATGGGGTGCAATTGATCCTAAAAATATTGTAGCAAAGTGGCACCAAAACCGTCCTTCGAAGCGTCTGTGTGCAATTCCGTCAATGCACCTCTACAATAAATCCTTAAAACTGGGCCGTCGCACAATGCACTCTTCAGATTTTCAATGGCTGCATACTCCTTGGACTCTAACTCAAAAGTAGCATCCTTCTTTAAAAGATTGGTCAAGGGTCGTGCAATAATGGAATAGTCTTTCACAAACTTTCTGAAGAATCCTGTTAGACCCAAAAATTGGATTGGACTGCTTTTACATTCTTAGGTACTGCAAACTGCTTTACGGCAACTGTTTTTTCTTTGCCAGGCCAAATCTTTCCTTCTTGTACTGTGTGTCCCAAAAAGTTGATTTTGTGTTCAAAAAAATAGCATTTCTTTCACTTTATACGCAAGCCGAACTTAGCCGACTCAGAAAGCACAAACTTAAGTTTCTCAATACATTCGTTGTTCGTCTGGCCATATTAATATATCATCCATATAAATTTGTAGAATATCCCGTGATGCAAAATCTTTAAATATGTGGTTTATAAATCTTATAAATGCCGCAGGAGAATTGCAGAATCCGAACGGCGTCCTACTAAACTCATATAATCTTTCTTTTGTGATGAACGCAGTGTATTTTCGACTTGATTCTTCTATAGGGACGTGAAAATAGCCGTTCTCTAAGTCCAATGATACAAACACCTTTGCGGCTTGCAGCTTTTCAAGTACATCCCCTATTATTGGCACAGGAAAACAATCCATGCTGTTTAACTGACGATAGTCAATACAGATTCTGTATGTGGCTTTTTTTTCTTCACAGCGACGGTTCGGCTGGCGAAGCTTGATGTAGATGGACGAACGATTTCTCCTTTCAATCACTCGTCGACTTGCTTCTTAGCGGCTCGGCTTTGACTGGAGGATAACGACTTGGTTGATGACGAAATGGTTTAATTTTCTCATCCGGTACAACTCGTAGCTGAACAGGTGACTCAGCGAGCGGCAATGTTGGCTGATATTCCTCTATCAGATTCCGTATCATGGGTGCAAAGTGCGGAGGAGCATTCACATTATTTTCAGCACAACCATAATCCTGAATACTTATCTGATTTATGTCAGCTATTTCCGGGCAAGCTGACAACAACGCAAACTTGAATCCATTTGCATCCAGTGTAAATTTAAATTTTGTGAAAAAAAATCATATCCAAGTAGAGCATCATTTTCTTTTTTTTCGTCCGCCACCACGATGAAATTTTGCATAGTTCATGTCGTCTATTTGAATAGCTTCGGTAAACACACCCAGCGGTACATTGCCCGTATTGCCCAGGCCACGCAACACAGAATGACATGGACTCAGCATAACATCCACTAGCTTCTTGTACAGCGAATGCTTTAGGATCGAGACATGAGCACCCGTGTCAACCAGACACGTAACTTCAACTCCATTTTTTAAAACTGTTTGTCATTCTTGCTAACTTGCACCAAATTCACTGACTGCGGGCAACTCGTTTAAATATGGCCAGTAGCACCACATTATCATATGTTGAGACGATCCACAATTGAAGCACCGAGCTGCCTTCTTATTGTTGTTGTGATTTTGCTGGCCGCCACTATAATGCTGTTTACCTTTCGTGCTCTTATCAACCAGTTCAAAATTTGCATAACGCTCTTTGAGTTCATCATAAGTTGTACAAGCATGCATTATGAAACTATATTCGTTTTTGATGCTCAAACCTTTAACAATTAACGTATTACAGACTTTGTTTCAACATTAGCCAGTGCGACTATTTTCTTAATTTGCAAAATGTATTCATGAAAACTCTCTGTTTGCAGTTTCTTCCTATTTGCCAGTTTTTCATGTACCTCCGCACTTCCCATTATTCGTTGAAATTTTTTTTTAACAGCGCTGCTTTTAATTCATCCTACGATCCTGCCAACTCCGATTCGAAGAATAACTGTGCTGTTTTTGTCATCTTTGACCGTGCTTGAGCATATTTTTGCCTCTCGTTTAATCCATACGCGTCAGCATTCAACTCGAAATTTTCAATCCAATTTTTGACCGGCACCGTGGGGGAAATTTTAAATAATTTGCTGCAACTGTACTTAATTTTCCATCTCTTCTGTTTCTTCTTCTTGTGCTTGTTTTCGTGTATTTATTCGTCGCGACGTTTTTGGTGTTTCACCGTCATCTACCATTGTCTCTTTCACACCCTTTTTGGCATGCGCTTTCGAGCGCGGCGCACTTGGCATTTGTCTCACCGTCTTTAACCGTTACTTTTCTCGAAATTGCGCTTTGAGGCGCCAACACATACACACAAACGAAATTTTAGTTTTTTGACGCTATTTCACCACGACGTCAATTTTTGCACAGTTGAGTTTATATGTAATGTTTGTTCAGCGGTTGAGCCCCCAAATGTAATATTTATTGAAATATTAGGTAATTGTAGTACATATTAGAAAGTACAAATAATAAGTTTAGTTTAGTTCTTCTTAGTTCTTCATGAACAACATTGATCGACCGACGTCTTTGTTACAAAACAAACCGACTTGCTTGCCTTTTACAACAACTTAATTCACGACTCTATCAACAACTCTCTCTTGCGACTTCTTGACTTCAACTCTAACAACTAACTCTTCGATTATTCTCTACTGCAACTCTGTTTCTATCGATAGGCTCCTGCAGCGTTGCCACCCGTACCCTCACGCTGCCATCACCTCTATTGTTTACATACATATGTGTATAACCTACTTCTTGACTTAAAACTGGCCGATTTCGTCAATAAGGAGGTGCAAAATTGGTAATTGTCTAGAAGAGGTGCTTTTCCGAAATCGCACGATTTTGAAATTTTTTTTTTGCAAAACTGTGTATTTCAACCTCCTGAACCCGAATTTTGCGTATTTTAGAAGTTATAAGCGAAAGAAAATAGCTAATTCACTGCTTTTCTACACTGTTCGATACCTTGATATGTAAACAAAACGACGCATTTTACGTAAAGTTGTGTAAGTGTGTGTGTGTTCAGCGACAATTTCAGTGTGCAGCAATTTATATTGTAAGTGTTGCAAGTGAAAACAATGAAAACAATTCATAAAATAAAAGCTTTATATTATATATACCAAGACTAAAATGAAGAAATACAAATATTATTAAGAAAATTGAAACGCCGTAAGCCAAAAATTTTTGAAAAAAAAAAATCGCGACGCACTCAGCAACACTACCTAAATGTATGCATTCTGGCGGGCTTCTTTAAAATAAATTACAAATACAATAACAACGGTTAAAAGAATTTATGGAAGTCTTTGCTGGTGGTTATTATAATATATAACCCAAAAAAAGCTTTTTTTATGTATTGTTTTCATTGTTTTCATATTCAACACACACATACACAATTCGACGTAAAATGCGTCGTTTTGTTAACATATCTAGAGGTATCGAACAGTGTAGAAAAGCAGTGAATTAGCAATTTTCTTTCGCTTATAACTTCTAAAATACGCAAAATTTCCGTCCTCCGCCATCGGATTCGGGTTCAGGAGGCTCAAATACCCCTATTTGCATCAAAAAAAAAAAAAGGCGAGTTTTCGGAAAAGCCCCTCTAATAGACATTTACCGCAAAATTTCCTAAGAAACGACATAATCCAAACATCCGCCTCCCCTTACAATAATCCCTTTATGGGTTGTGGACAAGAACTGCTGAGGCGGATAACCACAACAGACGTTTGGTTATCGATTGTTGCAAGTTGAGTGAGCGAACCATTTCCGACATGTACCCCATGCCAAATATCTCAATGATATTCAGAAACTTGGGCAAAGCCTACTACTTTCCAACACTACATCTGAACTCTGGCTACAACCAAATTATGCTCGCGGACTGCGATCGCGAGAAGTCTTTTTCAGTAAATGGTTGAAAATACAAATTCAGGAGGCTTCCATTTCACCTAAAGAATGCAGCCAGTCTCTTTCAGAGAACTATTGACGACATTCTGGGAGAGCAGATTTGCAAATTTTGCTACGTCTATGTTAACGATGTCATAACCTTTTCTGGGATGAAGAATCTCATGTCAAGCACGTAGAGTAGGTTTTACAAAGCCTGTACACGGCAAATATGAGAATGTCAGGAGAAAACTGCGTTTTTTTAAGATGAGCGTAAATTTCCTGGAATTCATAGTTACTAGTAATGGTGGAACGGCAGACGCGGAAAAAGTCTGGGCTAGGTCAGGTTGTACCTGGGCCTCGCAAGCTTTTACAGATGTCTCATACAGGACTTCGCTGAAATAGCAATTAAAGGGTGTAAATGGAGCTGTCAGTAAACACAAATCTCAGAACATCCAAGTACAATTTTCTGAGGAGCAACAACGGGCGTTTTAGAAATTGCGTAACACAATGGCATCTCAAGATGTCATTCTAAGATAACCCGACTAGAAAAAGCCATTTAATTTAATGACCGACGCTTCAGCCTAAGGTATAGGTGCGGTGTTATTTCAAGAAGGCCGTCCTACTGCCATGATATCGAGAACGTCAAAAGCCAGGTTAGTTAACTACGCGACTATCGAGAGAGAGTTATTAGGTATTATATGGGCTCGTAGCCGATGCCATGTTCAGACAACCGCTTAATGCTTTGAAAGAACAAGAACTCGAGTCTGCACAGAAACGATCCACAGTGAGGTGTTCCTCAGTCACATCATTGAAACAACGAACAAGTTGAATTGCTTTCAGAGCCGGATAACACTGGTGGAAGCGCGCTTCCCTATAAAACACACTTTCGTTTTGCCAGGGATAACAATAAGCAGGATACAGTCGAGCGCTTCCGACAGTTAAAAACCCTTCGTCCAACACTTAAACTTTTAAACAGAGAATTCTGCACAAATAATTCTAATACATGTGACTTACTCGCTTACACTTACACAGCGGCAAACTCACGCTTCTATGTGAGGAGAGAGAGCCGTAAAAGCAGACATGGGGACCACAATCCTCATTAAGAAGAGGGTGGTCCTTAAAGACAACTCGCGCTGGCGAATCACGCTAACCTTTCCTTTTAGCCACTTGACGTAATTTGAATTAAGCTTAAAAGATTTAGTGCCATTGGCATATAGCATTTAAGTTAAGTATCTCTTGGTGACAAGTTTCCCATTTTTATTAACGAAAACATAGTTAAAGGTTCATTCACAGGGTTGGACTCATCCTCTTCCTTTTTGTATCTTTGGCCTCGGCACTCATCACCGATAACTCGCGTGCCAATTACATTTCCGTTGTCGAAGGATGAATCGTAGTATGGGAGGAGTTTGCCTATGTTAGACACTCAGCATAAATTTGTAGAATGTCCCGTGGTGCAAAATCTTTAAATATGTGGTTTATAAATCTTATAAATGCCGCAGGAGAATTGCAGAATCCGAACGGCGTCCTACTAAACTCATATAATCTTTCTTTTGTGATGAACGCAGTGTATTTTCGACTTGATTCTTCTATAGGGACGTGAAAATAGCCGTTCTCTAAGTCCAATGATACAAACACCTTTGCGGCTTGCAGCTTTTCAAGTACATCCCCTATTATTGGCACAGGAAAACAATCCATGCTGTTTAACTGACGATAGTCAATACAGATTCTGTATGTGGCTTTTTTTTCTTCACAGCGACGGTTCGGCTGGCGAAGCTTGATGTAGATGGACGAACGATTTCTCCTTTCAATCACTCGTCGACTTGCTTCTTAGCGGCTCGGCTTTGACTGGAGGATAACGACTTGGTTGATGACGAAATGGTTTAATTTTCTCATCCGGTACAACTCGTAGCTGAACAGGTGACTCAGCGAGCGGCAATGTTGGCTGATATTCCTCTATCAGATTCCGTATCATGGGTGCAAAGTGCGGAGGAGCATTCACATTATTTTCAGCACAACCATAATCCTGAATACTTATCTGATTTATGTCAGCTATTTCCGGGCAAGCTGACAACAACGCAAACTTGAATCCATTTGCATCCAGTGTAAATTTAAATTTTGTGAAAAAAAAATCATATCCAAGTAGAGCATCATTTTCTTTTTTTTTCGTCCGCCACCACGATGAAATTTTGCATAGTTCATGTCGTCTATTTGAATAGCTTCGGTAAACACACCCAGCGGTACATTGCCCGTATTGCCCAGGCCACGCAACACAGAATGACATGGACTCAGCATAACATCCACTAGCTTCTTGTACAGCGAATGCTTTAGGATCGAGACATGAGCACCCGTGTCAACCAGACACGTAACTTCAACTCCATTTTTTAAAACCGTTTGTCATCCTTGCTAACTTGCACCAAATTCACTGACTGCGGGCAACTCGTTTAAATATGGGCAGTAGCACCACATTATCATATGTTGAGACGATTCACAATTGAAGCACCGAGCTGCCTTCTTATTGTTGTTGTGATTTTGCTGGCCGCCACTATAATGCTGTTTACCTTTCGTGCTCTTATCAACCAGTTCGAAATTTGCATAACGCTCTTTGGGTTCATCATAAGTTGTACAAGCATGCATTATGAAACTATATTCGTTTTTGATGCTCAAACCTTTAACAATTAACGTATTACAGACTTTGTTTCAACATTAGCCAGTGCGACTATTTTCTTAATTTGCAAAATGTATTCATGAAAACTCTCTGTTTGCAGTTTCTTCCTATTTGCCAGTTTTTCATGTACCTCCGCACTTCCCATTATTCTTTGAAATTTTTTTTTAACAGCGCTGCTTTTAATTCATCCTACGATCCTGCCAACTCCGATTCGAAAAATAACTGTGCTGTTTTTGTCATCTTTGACCGTGCTTGAGCATATTTTTGCCTCTCGTTTAATCCATACGCGTCAGCATTCAACTCGAAATTTTCAATCCAATTTTTGACCGGCACCGTGGGGGAAATTTTAAATAATTTGCTGCAACTGTACTTAATTTTCCATCTCTTCTGTTTCTTCTTCTTGTGCTTGTTTTCGTGTATTTATTCGTCGCGACGTTTTTGGTGTTTCACCGTCATCTACCATTGTCTCTTTCACACCCTTTTTGGCATGCGCTTTCGAGCGCGGCGCACTTGGCATTTGTCTCACCGTCTTTAACCGTTACTTTTCTCGAAATTGCGCTTTGAGGCGCCAACACATACACACAAACGAAATTTTAGTTTTTTGACGCTATTTCACCACGACGTCAATTTTTGCACAGTTGAGTTTATATGTAATGTTTGTTCAGCGGTTGAGCCCCCAAATGTAATATTTATTGAAATATTAGGTAATTGTAGTACATATTAGAAAGTACAAATAATAAGTTTAGTTTAGTTCTTCTTAGTTCTTCATGAACAACATTGATCGACCGACGTCTTTGTTACAAAACAAACCGACTTGCTTGCCTTTTACAACAACTTAATTCACGACTCTATCAACAACTCTCTCCTGCGACTTCTTGACTTCAACTCTAACAACTAACTCTTCGATTATTCTCTACTGCAACTCTGTTTCTATCGATAGGCTCCTGCAGCGTTGCCACCCGTACCCTCACGCTGCCATCACCTCTATTGTTTACATACATATGTGTATAACCTACTTCTTGACTTAAAACTGGCCGATTTCGTCAATAAGGAGGTGCAAAATTGGTAATTGTCTAGAAGAGGTGCTTTTCCGAAATCGCACGATTTTGAAATTTTTTTTGCAAAACTGTGTATTTCAACCTCCTGAACCCGAATTTTGCGTATTTTAGAAGTTATAAGCGAAAGAAAATAGCTAATTCACTGCTTTTCTACACTGTTCGATACCTTGATATGTAAACAAAACGACGCATTTTACGTAAAGTTGTGTAAGTGTGTGTGTGTTCAGCGACAATTTCAGTGTGCAGCAATTTATATTGTAAGTGTTGCAAGTGAAAACAATGAAAACAATTCATAAAATAAAAGCTTTATATTATATATACCAAGACTAAAATGAAGAAATACAAATATTATTAAGAAAATTGAAGCGCCGTAAGCCAAAAATTTTTGAAAAAAAAAAATCGCGACGCACTCAGCAACACTACCTAAATGTATGCATTCTGGCGGGCTTCTTTAAAATAAATTACAAATACAATAACAACGGTTAAATGAATTTATGGAAGTCTTTGCTGGTGGTTATTATAATATATAACCCAAAAAAAGCTTTTTTTATGTATTGTTTTCATTGTTTTCATATTCAACACACACATACACAATTCGACGTAAAATGCGTCGTTTTGTTTACATATCTAGAGGTACGAACAGTGTAGAAAAGCAGTGAATTAGCAATTTTCTTTCGCTTATAACTTCTAAAATACGCAAAATTTCCGTCCTCCGCCATCGGATTCGGGTTCAGGAGGCTCAAATACCCCTATTTGCATCAAAAAAAAAAAAAGGCGAGTTTTCGGAAAAGCCCCTCTAATAGACATTTACCGCAAAATTTCCTAAGAAACGACATAATCCAAACATCCGCCTCCCCTTGCAATAATCCCTTTATGGGTTGTGGACAAGAACTGCTGAGGCGGGTAACCACAACAGACGTTTGGTTATCGATTGTTGCAAGTTGAGTGAGCGAACCATTTCCGACATGTACCCCATGCCAAATATCTCAATGATATTCAGAAACTTGGGCAAAGCCTACTACTTTCCAACACTACATCTGAACTCTGGCTACAACCAAATTATGCTCGCGGACTGCGATCGCGAGAAGTCTTTTTTCAGTAAATGGTTGAAAATACAAATTCAGGAGGCTTCCATTTCACCTAAAGAATGCAGCCAGTCTCTTTCAGAGAACTATTGACGACATTCTGGGAGAGCAGATTTGCAAATTTTGCTACGTCTATGTTAACGATGTCATAACCTTTTCTGGGATGAAGAATCTCATGTCAAGCACGTAGAGTAGGTTTTACAAAGCCTGTACACGGCAAATATGAGAATGTCAGGAGAAAACTGCGTTTTTTAAGATGAGCGTAAATTTCCTGGAATTCATAGTTACTAGTAATGGTGGAACGGCAGACGCGGAAAAAGTCTGGGCTAGGTCAGGTTGTACCTGGGCCTCGCAAGCTTTTACAGATGTCTCATACAGGACTTCGCTGAAATAGCAATTAAAGGGTGTAAATGGAGCAGTCAGTAAACACAAATCTCAGAACATCCAAGTACAATTTTCTGAGGAGCAACAACGGGCGTTTTAGAAATTGCGTAACACAATGGCATCTCAAGATGTCATACTAAGATAACCCGACTAGAAAAAGCCATTTAATTTAATGACCGACGCTTCAGCCTAAGGTATAGGTGCGGTGTTATTTCAAGAAGGCCGTCCTACTGCCATGATATCGAGAACGTCAAAAGCCAGGTTAGTTAACTACGCGACTATCGAGAGAGGTTATTAGGTATTATATGGGCTCGTAGCCGATGCCATGTTCAGACAACCGCTTAATGCTTTGAAAGAACAAGAACTCGAGTCTGCACAGAAACGATCCACAGTGAGGTGTTCCTCAGTCACATCATTGAAACAACGAACAAGTTGAATTGCTTTCAGAGCCGGATAACACTGGTGGAAGCGCGCTTCCCTATAAAAAATACTTTCGTTTTGCCAGGGATAACAATAAGCAGGATACAGTCGAGCGCTTCCGACAGTTAAAAACCCTTCGTCCAACACTTAAACTTTTAAACAGAGAATTCTGCACAAATAATTCTAATACATGTGACTTACTCGCTTACACTTACACAGCGGCAAACTCACGCTTCTATGTGAGAAGAGAGAGCCGTAAAAGCAGACATGGGGACCACAATCCTCATTAAGAAGAGGGTGGTCCTTAAAGACAACTCGCGCTGGCGAATCACGCTAACCTTTCCTTTTAGCCACTTGACGTAATTTGAATTAAGCTTAAAAGATTTAGTGCCATTGGCATATAGCATTTAAGTTAAGTATCTCTTGGTGACAAGTTTCCCATTTTTATTAACGAAAACATAGTTAAAGGTTCATTCACAGGGTTGGACTCATCCTCTTCCTTTTTGTATCTTTGGCCTCGGCACTCATCACCGATAACTCGCGTGCCAATTACATTTCCGTTGTCGAAGGATGAATCGTACTATGGGAGGAGTTTGCCTATGTTAGACATTCAGCCTATACCTCTCGAAATATATGCACATAGTAAAGGAAACGGTCAGCTTGTTTGACAAGTTTTCACAATTACATATGAAGAAGTTGTTGAGCGTGGACACAGCTCACTTGAAAGATTTTTTAGAAGCATTAAGCACGCACCGTAGGGTAGCTAGAAGCTTGGATTTTTTAGGTTCGATGCTGAAGGACGTAGGCACCCGACGAAAAGTTCACAAGTTGAAACCAGCCATTTATATGAGACATTGCTAGGTTTCTATGATGATGATCATGTTGATGATGAAATTGCAGAATTTCATGTTAGCCATAACACTTAAAAAATGTAATATAGTCGGCCCAAACATTTTAGATCTAGAGACTTAAAATCAGTTTGGCTTGAGTAGCCCACAACTTTATGCCTGTCTCGTCTGTCAAAGTTCTTTATAACTAGGCTTCCCAAAATAAAATTGATTTGTAAGAAGATTACTACTTTCCCCGTTAAGCAGAACGGCTTCACACTACGGATAGACGATAACATCATATCGGAATTAAGGAGTTTACACGGTCGAAATTTGCACCGCATCCGGGGAGTAGTTCACTAAATTCAACGATCTCCAGATTGCTGACCGAAATATAACTCCGAGTGAATCTGCAGAATAAGCAGTTGACCATATGTCGTTGCATAGTCGGCAGACAGAGCAAAACAAAATTTCGCTCTCATCTAAGCTTAAGCGAACTATTGTATTCAGTTTTTTTTTTGTACTCGATCGCCACTGTTCCGCATGGTCTGAGAAACAAGTAAATAATTATAAAAATAAGTAAATGCTTCTCCTAAGCTATATACTTCTTATATACAAGATAAACATAATTCTAAAAAAAAACATAATTCTATCGTTTCACCGATTTTTGAAAAATTTTTGAAAAAATATTTAGGTTATGTCGGAAAGTATACATCCGGTAATGTTTTGACTACGGATTCGGATCAAGGAGGTCCAAAAACATATGAAATCATATATCACATGACCAGGTCATGACCCCCCATTATTTTTTGGGGCTTTCAAGATTTTTCATGTATTTTTAGGTAAACTGGAAACTAAGACGTGCAAGAAACATTTTGATTGAAGAATCGGATTTAGAAGGTTAAAATACATAAGAAAACATATATCGCATGACCAGATCATGATTCTATATCTTTTTAGTTTTGTGAGGTTATGTCGAAATCCAGACGTGATGACGAAATTCCGGCTCTGGATGCGGCTTATGCCGCATGCCCAGATCATGACAAACAAATTTTTTTGTGCGGCTGTGTTATCATTTACCAGTTGGTAGCCTTGCGCACTAGGCTATCGGAACAACTGTCAGTCGTTCACACATACACAGACAACATCTTGAGAATTAGAAAAATCGAAAATACAAACAAATGGCAAGAACACAAAGGAAACTCATCAATGAGCAATAGAAAACGTTAACATGCATAAATTTGTTTATTATGCGATCAGGCTGCAATTTAAAGGATAGGTTTATATCGTACACATTTATCTTGATAAATGTTAAAGAAGAAAAACAAAAATTCAACACTTTGCTTAACATTCGCAAAATTCTGTTTTGTAGAAGCGGTGGGCCTGGAAGGCAAAATTTTAAATAGGGTTTACAGTTTATGCTGTACATACAGGAACCTTGATGCTAAATTTGGAGTCTCTAGCTTTTTTAATAGCTGAGAGTTAGACGCTCATACAGACAGACAGACATTGCTAGATCGATTCGGCTAGAGATCCTGAGCAAGAATATATATACCAGAGAACTGCAACATGCATGCATGCACAACAAGCCACTCAAAAATGAATGAGATTTTTGCCAGTCGATGTTCATTTTGCATAGGCCGCACATAGCAAACGCCTCAAGCCGCGTAAGCCTCTAAAAGCAAGAGACGCAAAAGGCAGGAGCCGCAAAAGGCAGGTACGATAAGGGTCGGGGCATACAAATTTGTTCGAGAACGTTCCCTTTCTTCTAGCGCGTTTTTGGGTTACCCCTTCTACTTCTGTTCTATTAATAGACACATAAGTAGGTATAGAAAAAAAAACCCGAGGCCGATGCATTTCAATTTCTACTTGTTCCTTTACCCCTTCCACAAAATAAGCGAGGCACGCGCTAGAAGAAAGGGAAAACCGAACGTTCTCGAACAAATTTGTATGCCCCGACCCTTATGCTGTTGTCTCTACCTACCGAGCCTTTGGGCAAGCGTCTCTTGTCTTTTTTGCCAAAATGTTCCTGCACTACTAGTGTTTTTTTGCCAAAACGTACCTGCACTACTAGTGTTTTTTGCCAAAACGTACCTGCCTTTTGCGGCTCCTGCCTTTTGCGTCTCTTGCTTTTAGACCGAATTCGTTGTAATGTTGGCATACCTTCGCCAACGGATTATGGTTGAGGAGGTCAACACACACGTTTGCAAAGGCGTTAAATTAGAGCCAGAACATTTTTATACCCTTGCAGAGGGTATATTCATTTAAGCCAGAAGTTTGCAACGCACCTTAGGAGACATCTCCGACCCTATACAGTATATATATTCTGAATCAGCATCACCAGAGGAGTCGAAAAATCGATGTCCGTCTGTCCGTCCGTCCGTCTGTTGCAACGCAAACTAGTCACTCAGTTTTTGAGCTATCTTCATGAAACTTGGCACACTAGCTTCTTATTTCTGTACGCTGTAAATAAGTCGGAACGAGCCATCGTATAGCTGGCATAGAAGCTATCGGCCGATTTTTGTTGTTTTTCAAGATATTGCAACATTATTTGGTAAATCTTATTCTTTTTACGTTCTTAATGTGCTGTCAAAATTGTATCAAAATCGGACCACTATAACATATAGCTGCCATAGGAACAATCGGCTGAAATCAGGGTTTCTGTATGCAAACCTGTTTTGTTTTTGGAAATACCGCACATTATCAATACTTTTTAATGTTATACAGTAACCCGCCCTTAGTTTTAGTCCCCCAGTTATTGAGCTATCTTCATGAAACTTTGCTCACAAGCTTCTTATTTCTGAAAAATACTATTCGAACCTGGAATGTTGTATTGATAAAAGAGTATTATGTGTAGAAGGTGAATAGTCGTTTGAAAACACTTTGCAAACAGATCGACCATAGTTTGTTCGATATCTGCACTAGCATTTTCAAACGTAAATTTAGTTGGAAATGCGGTAGACTTACACTTTGTCTTAGCAAAACTATAAAACTGTTTAGGGTTCTGAATCAACTGAGCCTTACAACGAGTTAAAGAGTTCTTATAACATTTCGCGTTTAAGACTGTAAAGTCTGACCGCGCGCTTACGTAGCGGAAAAAGGCTAAAGGCGAGTTACTGCGTTTATATGTTTATATAGGCTTGACTTTAAATTTTTTAACCGCGAGAACTCTTTTGTTTATCCATACATGCCCCAAAATAAAAAGTAACTTCAAGAGTGGGATGGTAAGAATCTTCAGGAAAAGAAAGTGGTTGTGTCTTGGGTAGATTCACTCTAGATGGATCGGAGACAAAGCATTAGTCTAACGATCTGTTACTACAGTTTAGGGCATGATTGACCTGCGACAATGACAAATCGAACAGACCGTCAAAAAGGTCGTCCGTGAGGGCAGCAGAGAATTTGAATCAACACTTGTTGTCCAATTACAATCTGGTCCCCAAAGACTGAAAAGTGATCTCTGTCTGATAACAGATTAAATATAGTCTTTATTGCAGACAAATGTTGCAAATAGACAGATAATTCCGATGACGGCGGAATATAAGAACAGGTTATATAATGAAAAAAAAAACGGGAAAGTGTAATTTTACACAGAGGAATTCAATACCTAGTTGAATTTCCGGTTGTAAAAGTTCCGAATTGATGGTGGAATCAACTGCAATAAGCACTCCACCACCATGTCGCTCAGGTCGATCACACCTGTAGGTTGTGTTCTTCATTAGAAAGACTCCGGAGTTTTGAATCTCCGGCTTTTACCAAGCCTTAGTAAACACAACAATTTGAAAGGAAAAAGAAAGACTGATTAAATATAAAGTAGAAAGTTTAGTGCACAGACCTCTAACATTTTGATATGAAAGAGTTAAGAATCCTGTTAGTTATATATTATATATACCTGCTACTCATAGAGTAGAAGGGTATTATAAATTTGTTCGAACCTAAAATGTATGTAACAGGCAGAAGGAGACATCTCCGACCCCATAAAGTATATATATTCTGAATCATAATCAACAGCCGAGTCGATATAGCCGATATGTCCGTCTGTCTGTCTGTCCGTCCGTGTGAACACCTGGATCTCAGCTATTAAAAGAGGTAGAGTTTCCAAATTTGGTGACAATATGTGTTATTACTGCAGGCTGATCAAGTTTATTTTGAATTTCAGCCACGCCCCCACCCGCCCACATAAATTGAAAAAAATTGATTACAGCCGCAATATTAGTTCTACAGCAACAGTATATACTTTATAAATACCATCTTGCGGACGTTTCGTTACAATTCCAGTCAGATTGGACTATAAATATGGAAGATATTAAGGAAATAGTAGTGCCATGTGACCACGTGTTTTTGTCTGTTTTATTATGTTAGATATGCAAGATCGAGGTTGAACTCCGGTGGCAAGCTTTTTTTCAATTATATGTACCAAAATTATTGCACTGATCATCATTGCAATTTTATCGTGGTTGCCGAATAGCTGCAGTAGCTGCGTGGATGTGGTCGTTGACTGTCGAGCGAAAGGGCACGAGTTCTAATTCTGCTGATTCAGAATATGTATACTTTATAGGGTCGGAGATGTCTCCTAAGGTGCGTTGCAAACTTCTGGCTAAAATTAATATACCCTCAGCAAGGGTATAAGGATTGGGTCGAATTGGGTAGATGACGCGCGAGTGAAGCGATTTGTGGACCAATTCGTTTCGTTTCACCACCGCTGTTGGATTCAGTGAATTGAGCATAAAATTTCGTGTATGATGCGATTCAAGAAAAATGTGATTTTTGCAGTTCTCTGCAACAGATCTATCTACTGATGCATGCATACTATGCGGTCGTAACTTTGTCAATCGCCGAGGAGTGACAGTGAAGATCAGGTCGGATATGGGAACGAATTTCATTGAAGTGGGCAGGGAGGTTAAGAGGAATAAGAATTTCTTTGATTGGAGTGTCGCTCAGTCAGAAATGGCAAACAAAGGAATTCAATGGGAATTATATTGTCCAGCTAACCCAAGCTTAGGTGGCTGTTGGGAGCGATTAGTTAGATCCACAAAACGAGTCTGGGCTGCTACGTTCAAACAACAAGCTCCTCAAGTGGAGACCCTGAGAAGTTTTCTAATAGAAGCCGAACACATTATAAAAAGTAGACCATGTTTATGTAAATGATCCAGAGCCACTAACTCCAAATCATTTCTTGCTCGGCACTATCAATTCTACTCAACCTCCTGGAACAATTTCTGTTTTAATATGCAGTATTGCTATACAGCGTTGTTCAACACTGAAATAAAGAGCGTAACTTTTCGTTATAATTCGCACGCAGAAACATATTAAAATTTATTTCTTCTTGACTTCTTTTCTTCTTGCTTCTTTTCTTCTTATTATTCTTGGTATCTTTAACTCTTGTTTTGTAATAATAAATATATAGTGTTGCCAGTTTAGCATGTTTTAAGCTAGATCTAGCATATTTGAAAATAAAAATGCTTGTATTATAAAATTTGTGAATTGCTTATAACCTGAATTATGGCATATTTAAATTTTTTATCTAGCTTATCTTAGCTTATTAAATGTTTTCGCACCAAATCGAAATTTTGCATGGGTGTTAAAGTTGCACTTTGTTTATAGCCGAGGACTCTACAATATCACACATTGATCATTTGTCAGAGTTGTGTGTAAGGGAAAGCTTAAAGCTTAAAAGTACAAAATGCACTCAAATCATAAATAATGTGTTTGCAGTGCACTTCAATGTGGATTTGAGACGGGACATTGGGAACTCCAACTGGATGAGTCCAAAGATATAAGCGTAACCAAATGGGAAATTTATGTATATGTATGCTTTAGGAATTGGTATAAGGTTACTTCAGCACTAGAAATGCATGTCTGGTATCAACATTTCTCAGCTTAGTTAGTGTCGAATCTGGTGATGCCATATAAATAACTAATAGCCTCATACTAATAGCCTCAGACATCTCGATAATTTTAAGAATAATTAATATATTTGCTGTTGACAACGTGCTGCGAGCAACAAATTACAACTCAGAGCTAATACAAATATTAAACCAATTGCAATGCTCTAACATTGATGAGTTGAAGGCGCAGTACGACAGAATTCATCCTTTTTTAATTGAATGAAATCCAAGAAACCGAAATTACTTGCATATTAAAATGCAGGAGGTCAAAATATATAAGGAAATAGCGACGTTTGCTATACAAATATTGTCGCGAACTTTGGGAAATGCTGATGTTGAACGCCGAATGAACTTCATAAAGACGAAGCTGAGGAACAAAACGCATTGAAAAACTTTAAATGCAATATTAAGCAAAGGGTTTTCATTTCAACGTTGTAAATTAATATTATATATTTATATTTTTTTAATGTCATAATGCTACTCATATAATCTGCCACAATTTTTTTTAAATATTTTCTCTAATAATGAGAAATACACATCAGAAAAAGACGAAATCGAAATTAATGACTTATAATTGTAATTGAAATACAAATGTTAAAAACAATTTATTTTGTGTATTTTTCCTGATTTAGTCTTCGCTTATATTTTAGCATATTTTTATACCCTTGCAGAGGGTATATTAATTTTAGCCAGAAGTTTGCAACGCACCTTAGGAGACATCTCCGACCCTATAAAGTATATATATTCTGAATCAGCATCACCAGAGGAGTCGAAAAATGGATGTCCGTCTGTCCGTCCGTCCGTCTGTCCGTCTGTCCGTCTGTCCGTCCGTCCGTCCGTCCGTCCGTCCGTCCGTCCGTCCGTCCGTCCGTCTGTCTGTCCGTCCGTCCGTCCGTCTGTCTGTCCGTCCATGTGGACACTTGGATCTCAACTTTATGTAAGAGCTAGAGCTTCCAAGTTTGATGACAATATGTGTTAATACTGTACGCCGATCATGTATATTATGGATTTATGACACGCCTCTGCTTCCATAAATCGAAAATTTTATTAAGAAAAATCAGACAG
>JAEIFM010000175.1:80000-160000 GCA_018901885.1 Zaprionus kolodkinae | reverse complement strand
ACAGGCATAAGAAGGCGTGGCAGACCCCATAAAGTATATATATTCTTGCTCAGGATCACTAGCCGAGTCGATTGAGACATGTCCGTCTGTCTGTCCGTCTGTATGAGACAACAGATCTCAGCTATTAAAAAATCTAGAGATACCAAATTTGGCATGAAGGTTCCTATAAATCATAGGCCAATCAAGTTTATGTCAAATGTTTGATGCCACGCCCACCGCCCCCGCAAATCGGTTATTTGCGATTATTAAGCAAAGTATTAAACCCATAAAGTTCTGCTTTGGTATGTATAAAGCTAAATGCAATATAAACATATTCTCCAAATTACAAATTACAAATTACTTATCCGATCGGACCAATAACACCGAAGTTATTCAAGTCAACGTTTTCAGTACAAATGTTCGGTACGGGTAGTAGCCGACGCGCTGCTTTGAGCAGTCGATGCCGACGTCGACGTTGCGTCGTGTCGCTTTACTCTTTACATTACGATTTTGACAGCACATTAAGAACGTAATAAGAATAAGATTTGCCAAATCTTGTTGCAATATCTTGAAAAACAACAAAAATCGGCCGATAGCTTCTATGACAGCTATACGATGGCTCGTTCCGACTTATTTACAGCGTACAGAAATAAGAAGCTAGTGTGCCAAGTTTCATGAAGATAGCTCAAAAACTGAGAGACTAGTTTGCGTTGCAACAGACGGACGGACGGACGGACAGACAGAAGATTATGTCAAAAAGTATACGCCCTGGAAATATTTTGACTTCGGATTCGGATTTAGGAGGTCCAAAAACATATGAAAACATATATCACATGACCAGGTCATGACCCCCCATTATTTTTTGGCGCTTTGAAGATTTTTCATGTTTTTTTTTGAGGTTAAGTCAAAACATAGACGTGCAGTATTTTGATTGAAGAATCGGATTTAGAAGGTCAAAATTCATAAGAAAACATTATCGCATGACCAGATCATGATTCTATATCTTTTTGGAGAAGTTTTAAAATTTTTAGTTTTGTGAGGTTATGTCGAAATCCATACGTGATGACGTGATTCCGACTCCAGATTCGGATTCAGCGACCCAAAATACATATAATTGCATATGCCGCATGCCCAGATCACGACAAAAAAATTTTTGTGGGGCTGTGTAATATAATGTGGATTTTATTTTATATACAAAAAGTTCGGTTATTTATGGGACACACCATGTATGCTTGTCACCGGAATTCCACCGAAGAGGCTTGTGTTTGTTGCGAGGCTTGCCCCTGATCTTAAATCTTCAGATATATCCAAGCCAAATCTTAAGCCCAAGATTTAAAGGTGGAACAATTTAAGTTTTCATATGAAAGGGATATATCATCCTTTAAAATTTGTGTCTCGAACGATTTATTAAACCAGATATGCCCAGCTAAATTATGGTGGTTAAAGAATTCGGAGCAAAGAAAAAAAAGAATCGGCAACCGATTAGACTTCCTTTGCCAAACAAGGCCACCACTTCCGAAAATGCGACGACAAAAAACTAATTAAAACTTTAACCTACCAAAACGTAAGGGGCGCGCGTAGCAAGGCTTGTGATTTCACAAAAAAGGGCAGCAAGTCTGATGCTTTAAACTATAGAGGTATCTCAAAATTGTCGGCCATTCCTAAACTCTTCGAGAATGTCATAACTCCTCACGTGCAGCATTTCTGCAGATCCGTCATATCTCCTTGTCAGCACGGAAAACGTCATTCCTCCTCGACAAATTTACTTGAGCTTACATCCTTTATAATAAAAGACTTTCAGAAAAATTTTAAAACTGACGTCATTTATACTGATTTCAGTAAAGCTTTTGACTCAGTAAATCACTGCCTTCTTGCACACAAACTAAACATTATTGGTTTCTCACCAAATCTTTTAAGCTGGCTTATAAGTTATTTGGCCAACAGAACACAAAGAGTCTTTTTTAAAAAATGTTCTTTCTGACCCTATTCAAGTTACCTCTAGTGTTCCTCAGGGAAGCCATTTAGGTCCCCTTTTTTTACGCTTTTCATCAATGACCTTCCTTTGGTCATACTTAACTCGCGTACTCTTATGTATGCAGATGATGTAAAGCTTTGTTTTCAATTTAAAGACGCCTCCTGTCATTCATCCCTTCAAGCCGACCTTAATTGTTTTAACAGTTGGTGTAGTGCAAACCTATTAAATCTTAACAGCTCCAAATGGAAGCTGATGACGTTCTCTCGAGCCAGTCCTAAGTACGAATCTTCCACTTTATGTGATTGTCCTCTAAAAAGAATTACGACCTTGGAGTACGCCCGGACGCTAAACTCAAGTTCTCCGAGCACATTTCTTTCATAGTCAATAAGGATATGAGTGTACTTTATTAAGAGGTGGGCTGGGGAATTTTAGGATACTTATATAACTAAGACCTTTTTACCTCACTTGTGCGTTCTATTCTCGAGTACGGATCATGTGTTTGGTGTCCTCACTTTTCAACTTACAAGGATCGCATTGAATCCGTTCAAAAGAACTTTTTGATTTTCGCGTTGCGTGGACCTAATTGGGATTCAAACTTAAGACTACCCTCCTATACTAACCGAGTTCTTCTACTAAATCTACCTTCCTTAGCCAATCGGCGTACTATGCTTGGTGTGGTCTTTATTAATAACTTTATTAAAGGCGACATTGACAGTGATGACTTGGTTAGCCGGTTACACTTCTCTGTCCCTTGCCGACTAACGAGAAATTATGTTCCACCAACTCTTCCTAGTTCTAGGTCGAACTTCGCCGTGCACGAGCCGTTTAGGGTTATGTTCGAATTCTACTTGATTTTATCTAACACCCAATCGACTAATATACTTAGATTTTCACTACTTTAACACCTAGCTAGAAGTTAGCGATCTCGCGACCTCTTCTCGCGCTCCTCGGTCGCTACGAGCGCTATAATATACTAACACAGTAGTTTTGATCTGATTGGGTTTTATGGGTTTCCCCAATCCTTTGCTACAAATGTTGGATCAACTAAAATTATATTTTCCTTCCCAGATTAAATGATAAAATAATTTAAAACATTTTCAAAATATATAATCTAATAACTTAAATAATTATAAATAAAACAACAAACGAATTTTAATATTCTTACTTTTTACTTAAATTATACTTATATTTTTAATTTAATTTATATTTATATTTGTATTTTTCTTATTCTATTTTAATATCTTTGAGTCGACTGCTCTTAGTTGACGTTAAGCAAATAAATAAAAAACTACCGAAATTGAAGCTACCAGAATTCAATGAAAATTTAACAGAGTGGACAAGCTGGTCCAATACTTTTTGCATCTTAATAGACGCAGGCAGAAAAGTAGATGGTCTTTCTTAATTTGTGCATTTGAAATCGTGCTTGGGACCAAATCCTTTGGAAACTATTGCATGTTAGAACTTTCGGACGATAATTATAGATAGGCTTTGCAACTTTTAAAAGTTAGGTTTGAAAACAAGTCCATAATCGTTATAGTAACAGCTATATTTGTTCTGGTTCGCAAATTCGTTGGGGTCATTTATCCCTAGCAATATAAATTTTGCTGATCCATCGTTTGATGGCTTGTGCTCCAACTGTTGTATTAATAAGAATTTGCACGACATGCAGGCACTTAAGTTTGACCGTGTTGTCATAAACTTATAATACCTAACATATCTTAAGTTATTAATAATATAAGCTATATACATATGAGATAACATTGGCATACTGAGTTACTATTTCTTTCAGTTTTCATTTAAATATAGTTTATAATTTTAATTTTTAATACATTTTTTGTTTTGTTTGAATATTTAACATTTTCATTTCACTTTCAATAGTTTTTCAATTCATTTTGTTTTACACTTTCATTTCATTTATATTTTCAAAATAAATTTTATAATAATAAGATATTGTCAATAGACTTCACTACCTTTCCCTCCTTACGTGGTCTCTACTTTCTGACGTTTGGTGACGTTTGTTTAATGTTTTCGTTACAATTTTCATTTGATGTGTTTTCATGAATGTTATTATCGACATTTGTGTTTTGCTTTTCATTTTCATTTAATTTAACATTTTCTTGATTTCTTATTTGTTTTAGATGACGTTTTATTTATCGATTGTTGTGCTTTAAGATGCAATATTATGATCGAGATCCAAGTCTTTCGCTTACAACTGCCTGAGTCCAACCTGCCTTGTTTGGATTTTTATAGTCCCTGACCATAACTTGTTGACCTTTTGAAAAACTAACATTTCTATTGCCTTTATAATTTCTAACACTTTTGTCTTGTTGTTGTTGTATGTGTTCTGTCACTAAAGGTGGTTTCAACAACGAAAATCGTGTTTTCAACATTCGACCTAGATATAATTTAGCATGTTATTCCCCAGTTGTACAATGAATTGTGTTCCTATAGTCCATTAGAAATCTATTTAATGTGATGTCAAAATCACAGTTTTTATCAAAATTCATGCTTGCATAAAGCGATTTTTTTTTACTCTTTGATTGTATAAAGTTGACATAATTGAAATCATCACTTTTATCAATCACTCGATTTGCGGAATTCTTGACAAGCTTTCTGCTTCATTCGACAAACCTTTAATGTGTTCAATTGTGAATTGAAAACCTGATAAGATTAATGTCCATCTTTGCAATCGTGCATAAGTGGCAATCCTTTTTTATCTCCAAATATACCTAACAGAGGTTTATGATCAGTTTTCAAAATAAATTTCATACCTAAAAGATATTATTTCAATTTCATTACGCTATATACAATAGCAAGAGCTTCTTTATCAAGTGTGCTGTAATGGATTTCACTTTTTGATAGTGCCCTTGAAATGAATGCAATTGGTTTTAAACCATCTGAGAATTTGTGTGCTAAAATACCTGAAACTGCATTAGAACTAGCATCTGTGGTAAGTACAATTGGTAAATTAGGATTATAGTGAACTCAAAAGTTATCTGTTCTTTTATTTTGATGTATAAGTTTTCACAATTATTGAAATTTTATGTCTTTTTGCAATAATTTATACAACGGACTCATTATTTGTGCAAAATTATATACAAATTTTGAATAGTAATTAGCCATTCCTATGAAAGCTCCAAGCTGTGATATATTTTTAGGTGTCGGTGCTGATAACACACAGGATACCCTGTCTTTGTTTTTGCTCAGACCGTTTTTATCGATAGAAAATCCCAAATAACGGATCTTGGACTTGAAAAATTCACATTTATTGACATATAATTTAAGTCCTACTGAATTCAACCTTCTAAGCACATTTTTTAAATTTATTATATGTTCCTGCAAACTAGCACCAGTCACAGTAATATCATCTTGATAAACTACTATGCCTTGAAACAAACATTCCATTGTCTTTTGGAAGATAGCTGCTGCTGTCTTTATACCAAAAGGTAATCGCTTTACTTTTAAAAGACCAATGTGTGTGCTCCAAGTACATCTTAGTTGAGATTGCTCATCTAAGTGTAGTTGAATATATGCGTTGTTTAAATCAAGCTTTGTATATAATGTGCCTCCTTGAAGTGCTGCAAATATGTCATCTATTCTCGGTAATGGGTATCTTACAGCAATCAGACATTTGTTTAAAGTTACTTTATAATCACCACATATTCTTATATCACCATCGGGTTTTAAAATTGGCACTAATGGAGTTCCCCAATCAGAACTATCAACGTAAAACAGCTAAGTCAATTAAATGTTTTGGCTTTTCTTCAATTTTATCTTTCCATGCTAGTGGTAACTGCCTTGGCTTGAAAAATATTGGTTTAGAGCCATTCTCTAAATGCAATGTTACTTTACTAGCGTTGAATGAACCTAAATCGGTTTTAAATACCGAAAATTCATTTTTAATTTGTTCTGTAACTACAGAGTATTGTTCGTTCACATTTATGTTGTTTACCTGTACTATATCAAAATTAAATGCTCTTAAAAATGTCCTACCAAGCAAAGCTGAACTCGTTGTATTTGTAACTACGACTATCATTTGTTTTTTTATGCCTCGATATTCAATCATTGCATCGTACTCACCAACAATTTCAATATTGTCACCATTATAATTTACAAACGGCACTTTACATTTTCTTAGTGTGCGCTTCTTAATTGCTTTTTCATATGTTGCTTTTGGAATCAATGTGCAAGGTGCATCAGTGTCACAAACAACATTCATGTGACATCCATCAATAATTACAGGTAACGTATATTCATCACAAATAGAAGTAGTTGAAGCCACATTTAATACTGAAAAGGTTTGATCAATTTTATTAGTATTTGAGTTATCATTTAAGTTTTGATACATGGTTTGATACATGGTTTACAGATTTTAATTTACAAACATTTGCCAGATGCCCCTTTTTTCCACAATTTTGACAGTCATAGCCTTTGTATTTGCATTTATCAGAGTTATGGTTTCGCCAGCCACAATGCGTACATGCCTCTGCATGCCTTTGCCTTTGCCTTCCGTGTCGTTGCCTTTGCCTTTGCCTTCCGTGTCGTTGCCTTTGCCTTTGCCTTCCATGTGTCTCGCTTTTGATTTGCCCTTGAAGTTGTCGTTGTTTCTATGTACGTAGTTCACGTTCTCTTCAGCTCTCTTAGCGGTAATCTTCGTTTCCATTATCATTGCTTTTCTCAATGCGTCCGACAGAGATAGATGCTTATCTTCTTTACATAACTGTTCAAAAATTGCACTTGAAAGACTCATGATGAATCGGTTTAAAACAAATGCTTCCAGATGTTGTCCAAACTTGCAATTCAATGCAAACTGTTTGACACGTGCAAACCAACTTGCAACGGTTTCGTTTTCACTTTTTATGGACATGTGAAATGTTTTTCTTTCCCGAAACACTAGCGTTGGCAGCGTATAGTGCATAAGCAATATTTCACAAAGTTCTTTGTATGTTTTAGTTAACGGTGAGTGTGGACTGCACAAACTATGTAGAACAGTGTACGGTACTGATCCAATAGATTTTAAGGTAATTGTCTAGAAGAGGGGCTTTTCCGAAATCGCACGATTTTGATGTTATTTTTCTGCAAAACTATGTATTTCGACCTCCTGAACCCGAATCCGATGGCGGAGGACGGCTTTTTTTTATTTATTGTTTTCATGGTTTTCATATTCAACACTTAAATGATTAGTTGCTGCACACTGAAATTGTCGCTGATCACACACACACACACACAATTCCACGTAAAATGCGTAGTTTTGTTGACATATCGGAGTATCGAACAGTGTAGAAAAGCAGTAAAAGTGCAATTTTCTTTTGCTTATATCTTATAAAATACGCAAAATTTCCGTCCTCCGCCATCGGATTCGGGTTCAGGAGGTCGAAATACATAGTTTTGCAGAAAAATAACATCAAAATCGTGCGATTTCGGAAAAGCCCCTCTTCTAGACAATTACCAGAAAATTGAAGCGCCGTAAGCCAAAAATTTTTGAAAAAAAAAAAATCGCGCGATTTTTTTTTTTTCAAAATTTTTAGTGCCTGCGGCGGGCTTTCACGACGCATCCAGCAACACTACCAAAAATAAACATTGTGGCGGGCTTCTCTCCGGCACCCAGCAACACTACCATATTCCACTAATTCACAAATGGCATACCAAAAATACAATGATAACGGTTAAAAAAATGTAGGGAAGTCTTTGCTGGTGGTTATTATAATATATAACCCAAAAAAAAGCTTTTTTTTATTTATTGTTTTCATGGTTTTCATATTCAACACTTAAATGATTAGTTGCTGCACACTGAAATTGTCGCGGAACACACACACACAATTCCACGTAAAATGCGTAGTTTTGTTGACATATCGGGGTATCGAACAGTGTAGAAAAGCAGTGAATTTGCAATTTTCTTTCGCGTATATCTTCTAAAATACGCAAAATTTCCGTCCTCCGCCATCGGATTCGGGTTCAGGAGGCTCAAATACCCCTATTTGCATCAACAAAAAAAAAAAGTCGCGTTTTCGGAAAAGCCCCTCTTCTAGACATTTACCGATTTTAATAACGATGCCTTTTTCGTGTTTTCTTCACTGATATTTAATTCGCACAAATGGATATCGAATTTTTCTTTCCATATCAAAAATGATTCACTTCCTGGATTGAATTCCGGAATGCTGATCATTTGGCAGAATTTTCGAAGAGACGCGGATTCGGTCATGTTGGCAGATTTTTCTTCTTTCACGTTCATTTACTTTTAATCTGTTGCCAATTCAATTTTCGTTTTCGTTTTGTCTGTCCCTTGCACTTTTTTTTTTGATCCTCGTCGCCAATTTGTTGTGTATTCATAGTATGAAAGAAATTCAGAATTTCATACAAGCTTGTGCTCCAACTGTTTTATTAATAAGAATTTGCACGACATGTGGGCACTTAAGTGTGACCGTGTTATCATAAACTTATAATACCTAACAGATATGCCAGACGAAATAGAGATGCTCATTGGAGTACATTCATTCTTTAAATGAATAGTGGAAGGCCAAATAAAAATGGGCCTCCATAAACCAATTCTTCAAGAATCGCTCTTAGAATGTATTCACATTCCATATAAAAATGTTGCTTTAGTGGTAACAAAGTTGATAATTCAAAACAACAAGACACAGAAAAGTTGGTGCAACAATTTTGGCTTTGTTAAGGAGTTGCTCATTCTTCAAAACAATTTACCGAAGCAGTTCAGCTTTGTGAGGAAAAATTTGTAAGAAAAAGAACAGATGAAAATCGCATTGTGATTCGTCTGCCTTTCAATCAACCAAAAAAAAGCTAGGAGGTTCTTCGAAGATTCTTTTTTGTAGCTTAGAAACCTAATTAAGACAATAAGCTAGGTTCTAAGCTACAAAAAAGAGTATGAATATAGGGAAGTAGATCACTTGACGCCATTTCCAGTAGGCGACTGGTGGCAGCCCCACCACTGGGATAAGTCGCATCTGGCATATCACTAGTTCGAACGAAAACTGATTACAGAAATTAATACAAAAGAAATAAACATAAACGGCTCCCCTAACTCGTTGACAACCTTAGGCATATTAAAACGGACACGAATTGGACAATGGAACGCCAGAACTCTAAAGCAACCATCAAGATTAGCACAGTTTGATGTAGAAACGGAGAAATTGCAGGTAGCGATAGCTGGTATTAGAGAGATGAGGTGGCCTGGCAGTGGGGAAACAACAACATCCAATAGCAATCTAGACTTGCATAGTGCGGTAATGAAGGCAGCAGACATGGTGTAGGAATATTTGTAGCCAGAAAGAACAAGAAGGCGCTTCATTCCTGGGAACCCGTATCTTACAGACTCATTACCGCTAGGTTCATATGCAAGGCTAGACACATAAACATTATTCAATGCTATGCCCCGACAGAAGTCGCAAATGAAGACCTAAAAGACGACTTCTACACTGCCCTCACAGCGACCCCCACTAAGCTACGGCAAATCACAATTCTCATGGGTGACTTTAATGCAAAGATAGGTTCTGTGGGAGCCTGCAACAATGAGCAACACAGACGCTCATCTCTAACTCACAACTCACCTTTAACACACACACTCATCTCTAGCTCTCTAGTATGACAATGGTAATTGTAAGACAACCATGAAAGCGAGCGGAACAACATTGTGAATAAACGATACGCGTGTAGAAAACATATATAATATTGGTGTAATTATTGTGACGTTATTTGTTAATACAAGTTTCAACAACACCGGAGTTAAATCAGTAATGGGACAGCACGGCATAGGGACTCGCAATGACAATGGTGAAGACTAGTTGAATTCTGCCAATTGTTCCAACTAGTCATTGGGGGCACGCTGTTTCCGCATAAAGAGGTCCATAAATAAACATGGACATCTCCAAGTGGAAACACGCGCAACCAGTCGTTGCTCAACGTGCGGATTAAAAGGGGTGCAGCTATAGATAGCGAATACGAACTGGTCATTGGAGAACTTTCAATAAAGTTGAACCGCAACCACTCGAGAGTCGTCACTAGCAGCCAACATCGTAGAGCGCCTCATCTAAATCTGCACCTACTGAGGGACAACAACCTGACTGCAAGGATGGCATCCACATCGCGAGAACAACAGCGCACGGGAACACACTTGCAGGACACTTGGGAACACAGCGGAACAAATACTTGGCACACAACAACGCGAAAGGACCGGCTGGATCCGAGAGGACGTGGGACCCAATCAGACGGAGAAACAGTCTAAAGTCACTGACGGATCAGCTCGCGCAAAATCACGACGAATATCGGACACTGTGCAGAGCTGTGAAACGATCAGCCAGAAAAGGCAAAAGGATACAGGATAGATTTGCGGACAACGCGGAACGAGCGGCAGGACAAAACAACATGCACCGCTATACCAGTTGATTGCACGCGTCACCGGAAAATACAACAAACAGTCCCAACCTATCAGAGATCTAGCAGGCAACCTCATTTCCAATGATGACGCACAAATCCGGAGATGGCGGCAACACTTCATGGAAATGCGAAACACAACATTTCCCCATCAAGTGGGAGCGTCAGGATATCGTCATCGCCGCCATCTGTTTGAGAAATCGGCAATTAAGAAGCCGAAGCACAATAGGGCAGCTGGGTAAGACAACATACCAGCTGAACTTCTACTAGTTGAAACCCAGCTGATGGCTGAAACATTGCACCCGCACTTTTCCCGCATATGGGAAAGCGAGACGGTACCGGACTCTTGGAAGGGCGGAATCATAGTAAAGCCTGGCAAGAAAGGGGACCTTAGTGACTGCAATAATTGGAGAGGAATCACACTTCTTAACACTAGCTACAAAGTGTTGGCCACTCTACTGAATGAGCGCCTTCAAGAAAAGATCGAGCCAACAATCCGAGATGAACAGGCAGGATTCAGACACACAGGAGTTGCGTAGACCAGGCAAATACACTAGGCATAATCACCGAACAAGCTGTGGAATGGAGAGCCTCGCTATACCTCCTGTTTATAGACTTCGTTCGATTCAGTGGACAGAGCGGCAATATGGAGAGCACTGTCAAGGAAATGAGTACCCACCAACATCATTACTATCAAGTCGATGTACGATGATGCAAACTTGGCGGTGCACCTTTGCACCTTTCCAGACGAATACTGGAACTCGCTACTTTTCAACATCGTGTTTGACGAGCTTATGAAAGAAGTGTGTAACCCCAAGCGTGGAATCACGTGGAGCTTCATCAGACATCTTGAGGACTTGGATTTTGCAGACTCTCACAGGCTCTGCGACATCCAGAGCAAGACTGATGACCTCGCCAGGCTAGCAAGCAAGATCGGACTTGAGATAAACGAAGCCATGACCAAGGCAATGCGCTTCATACACTCCAGCCAAGGGAACATCATCATATATAGGAACGTAATAGAGTTCGTCACAAGCTTCCCAAGCCTTGGCACCATCATCTTCAACAATGACGGAGTGGAAGATGACGTCACAAGCCGACTTGTCAAAGCCCGATTAACATTTGGGAGACTCTACCCCATCTGGAGCAACAAGAAAATAAGCAGGCGAACAAAGCTCCGAGTTTACAATGCGTGCGTAAAGTCAATACTGCTATATGGTAGTGAGACATGGCTCACCACTAAGAAGATGACACAGAGACTGCAAGTCTTCAGCAACAAATGCTTGAGGATTATATGCGGGTTATTCTGGTCAAACAGAATATCCAATGCAGAGCTGGCTCAGGTCACAGGTGTGCCCCCTATACACCTCCGAATAAGGAAGAAAAAGCGGACGTGGATAGGTCATGCTCGTAGAAGGAACCCTAGCAGTATTGTCAGGATGGCACTGGACTGAAATCCCCAAGGCAGCAGACCAATCGGAAGACGAAAAGCGACCTGGAGAAGAACCATCCTCCAAGAACTGGCCCAGTCGAGCACAACGTGGGACAGAGCTAAAAAGACGTCGCAAAATAGAGTTTGATGGAAGGCTTTAGTAGAGGCCCTAAGTTCCCAAGCAGAATAATAAGGATAAAAAAAAAATCACTTGGAGGAGCTACCTGATGTTAAGGTACGACAACAGAAATGCTTTATTCCGCATCATCCAGTCCATTTAGCAGTGTTAAAAAACACTAGTATTCATCGACTAATCGATGAATGTATACGATATGTAGATCGATAAGTTTTTATGTTTTAGTTTTCTTGTTAATAATATAAAATAGAATAATAGAAACGTCTCTCTTTATAATTTAATACTTAACTTTAATATCAAATAAAGCCTACAAATATAACCCCCTTTACAGTTCAGAAGTGGGATCACTTGAGGTTTGAATATTAAGAGAGAATAAAAAGTGTTCGGGTAGCAGCAACAATCGTCGACGTGTGAAATTTGCAATGAGATATGTTCTTAAAATGGTCTAGGTGACAACAAATTGCAAATAACGGAATAGTGCCTTTTCTACGTGGCGGACGGATTCTCAGTAGCCAGATCTGAAATCTAAGAGATTTTGTTTGAGCACAGTCTCAAACCGGATTATTTGTATTCAAGCTGTGGTGAAATTCGCAAGCATAGAGTTGTCTCGCTTGCACTCATTGAATAGGAGTTGCGTGTGCGAACGTTCAGGAATCAGCGAAGGAAGTTTAAAAAAAAGCAAGAAAGCAAGGCTACCTTCGGCTTGCAGTTATACTGCTGTTGGTTTCTGTTTGCATACAAAAACCCTGATTTCAGCTGATTGTTCCTATGCAGCTATATGTTATAGTGGTCCGATTTTGATACAATTTTGACAGCACATAAAGAACGTCATAAGAATAAGATTTGCCAAATCTTGTTGCAATATCTTGAAAAACAACAAAAATCGGCCGATAGCTTCTATGACAGCTGTACGATATATCGGTCCGATCTGGCTCGTTCCGACTTATTTACAGCGTACAGCAATAAGAAGCTTGTGTGCCAAGTTTCATGAAGATAGCTCAAAAACTGAGAGACTAGTTTGCGTTGCAACACACGGACGGACGGACGGACGGACGGACAGACGGACATCCATTTTTCGACTCCTCTGGTGAGGCTGATTCAGAATATATATACTTTATAGGGTCGGAGATGTCTCCTAAGGTGCGTTGCAAACTTCTGGCTAAAATTAATATACCCTCTGCAAGGGTATAAAAACAAAAAATGCCAATGATCGCGGAGCTCAAGGTGGACGAGTTAAGGGTCCTTCTACGAGCAAGAAATTTGGCAAGCTCAGGTTCCCGAGTTGAGCTAGTACGGCGGCTCATTGAGCATGAACAATCGGAAGAGATAGAGATGCCAACGGTTGGGCTCTCCAGCCAACAAGAAGAAGCGATGACGTCACATGCAGCGGCAATTTCACAATTGCAGGGTGAAATGAGAGAATTGAAAAACATGATGGAGCAGTTGGTGAGCATGCAGGAGCAGAACACAGCCGGGTCAACCAAAAAATCAGCAAATTAACACGGTGGTGGACACGGAAATCACAAACAACAAGCGAAGCTGTGTTGGATTGGCTACCAACAACAACATGAGGCAAGCATTGGTCAAGGAAATTGCAAACACGTTGCCAGAGTTCGATCCCAGCGATGATAACGCTATCTCAGTAGATCAGTTAGTCGATCGCGTCAACAAGGTGGTTGATGCTTACCTGTGGGATGAAAAGTTTTAATTGCTCGCTATTTACTCTCGGCTTAAGGGTCCAGCCAAGATGTGGTTAGATTCCTCGCCTATTCTTCACACCACGTGAAACAACTTTGCAAATGCTCTTCGAGACGAATTTGGAGCAAACCCTGATGAAGCTGAGGTACACTTCAGTATGGCAAGTGCAAAAAGAAGATCGAAAGAGACAGTAAAGGAATACTGTTTCCAAATGTCTGCCCTTGGCGTGCGATATAGGCTCAGCGAAGCAGCAGTTATCCGATACGTACGAGCAGGTCTTCAGCATCGTGAACTGCAAAACAGCATTGCCGCTATTCACTTCGCTACAATGAAGCAACTTCGGGATGCAGCCGAATCTTATTTTATAAACAGAGGTCGATCGAATGCACTTAAGAAAGAGGTTCTAATGAAAGGCGGCAACTTCTAGCAAACGCAGGACAAAGATATTAAGCCAGAAAAATCAAAAGACGCAATTAAGTGCTACAATTGCGGAGAGTTGGGTCACTTTGCCAATTCGTGCCCAAAAGAGAAGAAAAGGACACGTTGTACCAAATGCAACAAGTTTCACGACCCAACAGCTGCTTGCCACGCAGCAAATCTGAACCGATTAGGAGCCACAAATCAAGACAAGCTATTTACCAGGAGAGTCTGCGTGGGGTCACACAATTATAGCGCCTTCATTGATACTGGTAGCCAGGCTAGTATCGTGCGCCACTCGGCATCAACGCCGAGCGCCGCAAATGCTCTATGAAAATTAAAGGCATTTGCGGGGGTTCGTGCATTCTCACCGAAGCGATAATTGTGGATTTGGACATCGACGGGAAAATCATTACAGCTGAAGTATACATTGCAGGCGACCATCTATTGCAAGAGGACTTTCTGTTGGGACAGGATGCCATTATTAGCGCTCAACTTGTGCTCAACTATGACCCAGAAGAAACCGAAGTTAAACGGACGATTCATCAGCCGATAGATCCTGTAAGCAACAGTAAAATTGAAAAACTTCTTGTAAATTTAAAAAATGAGAAGCAACTACATAAATTGTGTAACTTGTTAGAGAGGTTCTCCGATGTTTTCTCTACTGGATTGCAAGGCATAGAAAAAACGAGCATTGTTCAAGCAAATATCATCGTCGAAAGCGATCAGGCAGTATCCCAAGCACCGTACCGAATGCCTGAACCAAAAAAGGAAATAATATGCCAAATGGTTAACGAGCTGTTGGAGCAGGATGTCATAACTACATCCACATCAGAATATGCCAGCCCAGTGGTACTCATCAAGAAGCCAAATGGTAGCGATCGAATGTGTGTCGATTACCGCCGCCTAAATAAGCTGACCAAGAAAGAAAATTTTCCAGTGCCAAATATTGAGGAGCATCTGCAGGAGGCGAAACGGTTTAGATTCTTTTCATCCCTGGATCTCAACAGTGGTTACTATCAGCACCTTGAAGCAGAAAGTTTACAGCATTTATCACCACCGATGGATTGTATGAGTTTAAGCGACTCCCGTTTGAATTAAAGAACGCTCCAGCCGTTTTCAATCGCCTAATGGGAGAATTGCAAAAACGAGCGCACAAGGGTGATATGATACATTATATGGACGATATTCTTATCGGTAGCCAAACGTTCGAGGAGATGTATGAGAAGCTAGAGCGAATTCTTGAAGTATTGCAAGAATGCGGATTAACTTTGAACCTGGATAAATGCGAGTTGTACAAGCAGTCAATTACATTCCTAGGTCACCAGATACACCCGGACGGCATTAGTCCCGGAGAAATAAAAACAACCGCCATACGAATGTTCCCGAAGCCGACCAATGCCACCGAAGTGAGACAGTTTTTGGGTCTTAGTGGCTATTTCCGCAAATTCGTTGCCAGATATGCCATCATATCAGAGCCATTGCGAATTCTACTGCGTAAAGATAGGAATTTCCAGTGGGAAACGCCACAGCAGAATGCATTTGAGGACTTGAAAAGATACCAGACATCCAATCCAGTTATCACCAGTTACTGCTTAGAGGCTGGACACGAACTACATACGGATGCCAGTGCTGTTGGTTTAGCCGGAGTCTTGCTACAACGCGAGGAGGATCAGCTAAAACCGATTGCTTATTATAGTCGAGCAACTTCAAAGCCTGAGAAGAACTACCACAGCTATGAGCTGGAGGCTGTCGTTGAATCGCTGGAGCGGTTTAAATATTACATCTATGGTAAAAAGATAAAGGTCATCACCGATTGTAATGCGTTGAAAACATCGATGGAGAAACGAGAGCTTATTCCACGAATCGCACGATGGTGGTTGCGAATTCAAGAGTTTGACATAGAGATTGTTCATCAACCTGGAACACAGATGAATCATGTTGACGCCCTAAGCCAAGCTCCATCCAAAGATGCACGGGAAGTGGATACCGCATGCCTTAAAGTGCCCAAGGCCATAATAGATGAAGCGGATTGGTTATTTTCTATTCAACTGCAAGATAAGAAAATCCAGAAAATTGTCACCGATATGAAATTGGAAAATAAGTCACAGAACCAGGATTATGTGATCGAACACGATCGCCTGTTCAGCAAATATGACAGCAAGTTGTTGTGGATTGTACCAAAGCAGTTGCGATTCCATATCCTTTATGAATGTCACGATAAGGCTGGGCATATGAGAATCGATAACACAATTTCACGATTTTTAAATTTTTTCTGGTTTCCTCGAATGCGCAACTTCGTTAAAAGCTACATAAAATCCTGCGTTGGCTGTGCACTTTATAAAACACCAGGTGGACGACAGGAAGGTCAGTACCATTATGACGACATCAATCCGGTCCCTTTCTCCACCATACACAAGGATCATTTTGGACCTTTTCCGAAAAGTGTCAGGCGAAACGAACATATTCTTGTGATTGTCGATGCATTCGCTAAATTCACTATAGTACGAGCGGTAAAAAGTACAGCAACCAAACATGTCCTGGAGATCTTACAAGATGTGACCAGTTACTTGGGCATGCCAGATCGAATTATTACTGATCGTGGTACAGCCTTTACTTCGAAGGATTTTGGTACAGCCTTTACTTCGAAGGATTTTGAAAAGTACTCTAAGACGAACAACGTGAAGCACGTACTCAATGCAGTAAGAACACCAAGAGCAAATGGTCATGCGGAGCGAACCAACCGGATCATTTTGTCGATGTTATTGCCTACAAACGAAAATGAAAAGCGTTGGGATGAAAATATGTGCTCAATCCAGTGGAGCATCAATACCATGGTAAACAGTACCACTAAATGTTCTCCTTTTCAGCTCTTGTATGGCTACGAGCCCCGAGATATCCTTAAAAATACATTGACAAATGTGATACAGGGTCGCGATCAAAATATGTTAACTGGTACAGATTTGGAAGAGCTTAGAGTTGATGCAGCGGCAAAGATCAACGACCATAGAGCTACCGCTAAGAAACGTTATGATGCCAGACATTCTAAGCCAACCATCTACAACCTTGACGATCTTGTTTTGGTAGAGAACGAGCCGTCAAGCACTGGAACTTCTCGAAAGTTAGAGCCTCGCTACAAAAGACCTTTTATAGTCAAGAAGGGGTTGCCAAATGACAGATACCAAGTAGAAGATTTGCCTCATTCTCAATGAAAGCAAAGACACTATACGTCGGTGTACTCGTCCGACAAAATGAAGCGTTGGTGTGAGCAACCACCAGATGACCCCGATGAAGATGACGATCAGGAGGATGAGTTCAATCCAGACTCTCGCGAGGACGCTGAGATTTGTCAGGAGAGGCCGACTATAAACAAATGTTAATTTAGCAGTGTTAAAACACACTAGCAGTGTTAAAACACACATTCATCGACTAATTAATGAATGTATACGATATGCCGACCGATAAGTTATGTTTTTGTTTTCTTCTTCTTTTTGGCGGTAATGGAAAACGACGCACAAGAAAGCAGCGTGTGCAAAAATAACGTCTCTCTTTATAATTTAATAATTAACCTTAATATCAAATAAAGCCTACAAATATAACCCCCTTTACACTACAAAATTAAGAGTCGTGTTTGATGCATTGTGTAAAACCAACAATGGCTTAGCCTTGAAAGATACGATGTTAGTAGGACCCACCTTGCAAGCAGATTTATTTGATACTTTAATTGGCTTTCGTTTCTATAGGTACGCGCTCACTGCTGAAATATCTAAAATGTATAGACAGATTTTAGTCGATCCATCTGATTACGACTATCAATGTATTTTATGGCGTGTATATAGCACTGCAACTGTAACCTATGGTACGAACTGAGCACAATATTTACTATTAAGCTGATCGGTTTAGTTGTTAATATCTATTGGCAGATGAAGCAGAGAGGCGTAATGCTTACATGGAAGATATGTTATCTGGTGCAGATACATTTGTACAGTTGCAGAATCAGACTTACTGCAATTAGGGCGATTTGAACTTTATAAATGGCGGTCTAATGACCAGTGGAACGAGGACAACACTTTAACAGAACCATTAGAATTACACAACAGAGCGGCAAAGACGTTTGGAATTTATTGGGCTTCTAAATTGACAAATTTCAGTTTTCGTGTACTACAGAAGAATTCAACATGATAACTAAGCGAGTTATTTTGTCAGAGTTAGCGCAGTTGTTCGACACTCTTGGGTTTCTGAGTCCGCTACTGATTCTTTGAAAAATATTTATGTAGGAGTTGTGGCTATTTAAGCAAGAGTGGGACGAAGAACTGCCGACTAGTTATTAAACTCAATGGAAAATGTATAGAAACGAATAATATCGCCCATAATTGTTGATGGCTCGAGCAGTATTACCGGTAGAAAATGCAGTTGATAGAGTAGAGTTAATTGGATTTCCTGATGCATCTTGTCGAGCCTTCGGCGCCGCGGTTTTTCTACGATGCATAGATAAGCAAGGAGTTAATTTGTTGACAGATAAATCCAAAGTAGCGCCTGTTCATGTAGTATCTCTACCTCGATTAGAGCTAGAATGTGCTAGACTGTTGACTCAGATTGTGGATCAAATTAAAAACTGTGCCCCATCATCAAAATCAATTGATAAAGTGTTTTATTTCACAGATTCCAGTATTGTTCTTAATTGGATTGGGTACGAATACATTCGTTGTTAGTAGTCTCAATAATTCAAGAATTATCTAAAGTACAAAAATGGTATAAGATCGAATCTAAACAAAGTCCAGCAGATATTGTTTCTCGTGGTCTGAACACATTGGAATTAATGGACTCGTCCTTGTCATAGCGAAGCCCAGAGTTTTTACAGGGTTCAGAAAATAGTTGGCCTTTAATAGAATGGCAATTCCAGAACAGCGCAGCACTCAATTTAGTTTGATCAATGCGCTCAGACTTAATAACTCACTGCAAATATGTAAGGCGTTTTTTAAAATTAAATAGAGTCTGCTTTTGTTTTTTGATTAAGTCAGAAAAAATAATTAAATATAATCAGAAACGCTTACAGCAACTGATTTAACAGGCGGCTTAATTTATATCGTTGCCAATTTACAGTCTTCAAACTTTCACTATGAGATGGACAAGTTATTAGAGAAAAAGCCAATTAAATCAGTCAAAATTTAAGGACTTATCCGTTTATAATTTAATGTAAGAAATAATTCGTGTAGGTGGTAGACGTGCTCGCGCATTGATAGCATTTAATGTAAGGCTGTAATGTCATTATTTGAGTACACACATCGAATAAACCTTCCGGAGCGCACGCCTTGTGTGCTTTTGTGCACAGCGGTTCTATGTCATCAATGCTAGAAAACTGGATCGGAGGACGATGAGGAGTTGTATTATATGCTTTCGACATTGACCAAGTGATGGGTCCTCTAATAGTAGGCCGAGTGCAAGTATGAGTACATCCTTTTGAGAGAGCAGACGTGGACTACGCTGGACCGTTGCATTTCAACCAAAGAGGAAGACGTCCAGTCAGAGTGTAATTGTGCGTTTTCGTGTGCTTCCTGACCAAGGCTTGCCATCTAGAGTTAGTGTCGAATCTTAGCACAATCGCATTTATCGATACGCTCAAGAGCTGTTCTGGAACAACGCCAAAAATTTGGTTGGTGCATTGCGGGAGCTCAATATAATGGCCGACCGCTTGTGGGACGACAAGAGTATACACAATATATATATAGAATCACTGCAGTCAGCTCAGCGTCAAATTTCAAACCGCCACGATCGCCCCATTTCGGGGGCTTTGTTAAAGTGCGGTCAAGGTGACAGCTGCTGAACAGAAGCGTCAATGGAACCACATTAAAATACGAGGAGCTTGTAATAGTCATAGCTCAAACAGAAGCAGTTATGAACTCTCGACCCCTGTGCGTGCTGTCGTCCGACCCAAAAAATGTTGAGTCATTGACACCCGGTCGTTTTTTAATTTGTCGACCTCTCGACACTCTACCGGAACCATTCGACGGAACCATTCTTAAGATGTCGGCCACAAATCGATGGGAAGTAATTGTTGCAGTACATCACGCATTTTGGAAGTGGTGGTCGCTGGAATATTAAACAACGCTACAAAAGAAATCCAAATGGAAGAGGCCAAACAAAAATCTGAAGAAAGGGACATAAGTGGTGACTGTGAAATGCAAAGCAGGTCGCTTTAAGCGCCACGTTTACAAGATCTGTCCCCCGCCCTTAAAGGAAGACGAGGTGGATTTGTTGGAAGAAGCTTCCAAAGCCGGGAGTATGTTTGCGCCGAAATAGGGTAATGATTTTAATAACTTGAATTAAATCAACTGTTAAAATTGAAAATAATATGTACAAGAAGAGCTGTAAGCTATAAATGAATTGTGATGAAATCGATTATATGAACATCAATATGCAAGAAAAGCATCGAGACATATAATAAGATATATTTAAAACCGAGTGTGCGAAACAGGTTTCAAGAGGACTCTCCTTTGTAGCTTGTAGCCATGATGATTGGCCAGCGTCATGCCTAGTAGAAAAGCCGAAGCTCGAGCTAAGGAACACACAGTCGAATCCCCACACGTGGATATAACGCTTGGATGCAGGCACATATCCTCTTTCGGATTGATTCTAGAAGCGCCTAAGACATTAGGGTGTAACTGTATCAGATTTTCATAATGGCACTCAGCTACTCCTTCCCCAGCCTGCGAAATGCGAGGAGTGTTTTCGCACGCAGCCAAATTTGGGTAAGCATATAATGGCAGATCTTCCTTTAAAAACGACTGGAAGCTATTCGAACGTTAGACTTTGCCTTTGACTATTATGGCCCCTTTTACCATAAATCGGAAGTTCGCACTAGACCTCAAATCAATTTCTATTTGACTGTATTCATCTGTTTTTCGAGTAAGGCTCTACACATGGGATTGGTCAAAGATTTATCGACTGGCTCGTTTCTGAGTGCTTAAGTGATTTATAGCTGCTCGCGGCAAGCCTTCTCAAATTTGGTTAGACAACAATTTCGTTGAAGCCAAGAACGAGCTAGTTGATCTAAAACGGCTTGTACTTTGCGATCCTCAAATAGAATCAGTTGACTAGTTATTCTTGGCAGAAGGAATCGATTGGCGATTTTTCCCAACTTGCACTCCGCACTTTGGCGAAAAGCTACAGTCACGCGATGAATGTAAGAGGCCATGGATTTTCAGTTTTTTTGTATATACCATAACAAATATATATATATATATAATTGAAATCAAAATTTTAATGTAATAAAAAAAAAATTAAAAAAACGAAAGAAAAAATGTTCAATCTGCCAACCTGGATTTTGTGAACCTCTTACATATCGCTCAGCTGGACTGTGTTACGCACTGTGCTACCGTACCAGCTGTAAGCCGATCGGCAAACTTTCTATCTCAACCACATACAAGTTAACACGAGCAAGTCAGAGGGGTGCAACGACCCGCCGAAATGCCATCCAAGACCGGATGTGCCTACAATTACATCGACAACGCTGAGCCAGCCCAGTAACGCATTTCGCTTTAGCGAAAGCGATGTGCAAGGGTAAGCGTAATGCGAGGCGGGCATGTGTGCGTTGGGTAACCGTCGAAGGCACGAGGCGCTGACTAAGGGCTCTGCTGGGTCCGCTGCCTCCAACCGAAGACTTGGCGGCCTTAATGAATTTGATTTGTGTTTAGTTCGTAAATGACTCCAAATAAAGAACAAACATATTCGGTTTTAATTGGCGCCCAACACGCTTAAGTGTCGTAATAACGTAAAATCCGTAATAAAAAGATCTAGAAATCAAGGTCTCGTAATCGGGTTTTCTTTGAAAACACTTCGAACTCGCGCGCTGCACAAGAACTGTGAACAGCAACACACAAACAAAAATATCTAATACAGAACAAGACAACACTGCACAAGCAACAGTGAAAACCGCTGCATATCAACAGTAAACAGCTAAACCAACGACAGCCAGAGGATAAACGGATCAACCAGCTACCGTCTTCGCTGCATTTTAAAAAACCAATATACCAATATAACATGTAAGTGAGATCTTTATTTTTAATTTACCTCTTTTAACGTCAACCGGACATGTCTGCCATTTTTTTAAAAAAATACACATAATAAATAACGAAATAAAACAGATAAAAAAGAGTGATTACAATTAAAAGTTCAGTTATAGTGATTTTCATTTACAAATTGTTTAAAAAAATTAAGAAGGAAAATTAAAGTCTTTCCTAATAGGTAATTCTTTCTCATACAAATTATAAAATAAAAAATTACAAACGTATCATTGTCCGATGTATAGAAACAGTAACGAAAACAACGACAGTGACGAAGACTTAATACAGAGCTATAAAGACATAAGAAATAACAACCAGCAAAGGGGTTACATTGACGGTACTGAGGCCGACGAAGATATAGAATTAAAAAACTTAATGGACGGCCTTACAGACAAAGTAACAATGGTGAACGATCAAGAATTTCAAAATCAACATCAGGAACAGGCGAAAACATCAGGTACCATTAGTAATAAAGATGTAATTAGACTCATGGAAGCGGCCGTAAATGGCGCACTAGAGCATCAGCAAAAAATATTCTCAGACAAGCTTAAAGAGGTTGAGAATAGGCAGAGAATAAATGAGGGTGGACCCTTAGTGGTATACGAGCAAATACCACATAACGCAGCTATTCCTTGTAATGAACCACTAGACTTGGTAAAGTCCATACCAAGTTTTGACGGAAAGCAAGATGAGTATGTGGCATGGCGAACCGCAGCGGTTAACGCCTACGAAATCTACAAACCATATTTGGGCAGCTCTAGAACTTACCAGGCCGTAGGAATCATTCGTAACAAGGTAATAGGCCCCGCGGGAGTAATGCTTACATCACATAATACAGTACTAAATTTCGATGCTATAATAGCTAGAATGGACTGCGCATATGCAGAACAAACTCCAACTGAGGTAACGCAACAACAAATGGTTACAATGCGTCAAGGAGAACTTCCCCTAATGACTTTTTATAATGAGATTGAGAGAAAGTTAACTCTTATTATTAGTAAGACTTTGTTGTCTTGTGACACAAATACTGCCGCTATTTTAAATAATAGATCACGGCAGGAAGCTTTGACCGCTTTTGTGACCGGGTTAAAAAAATCAGTCCGACATGTAGTTCTCTCAGCTGCGCCCAAAGATTTGCCATCAGCATTAGCCGTGGCTCAACGGGCAGAGTCTTGCAATGAACGAGCCTGGTTCGTTGCAAGCTTTAATAAAAATGTAGAAGAAAAATCTTACAATTCGGAAAACCGTCGCCAGGGTAACCGTTTTCATAACACCCCACAAGGTAATAATCACAACAACTCCCAGGAAGCTTTCCAGAGAAACCAAAACAATAATGCACCGGGCACTAGTAATCAAGCTAAAAGCTCTCAATTATTTAAAAACCAGGGACAAAAAGCCAAGTGCAACAGAACAATGAATCAAATAATTCTCGAAAAGGCTATACGCAAAACCTAGGTCCTGAACCAATGGACGTCGATCCCACATCACTTTCTAAATTCAAGGGCGAACAGACAGCTCGCAGTCGTCAGCGGTTGAACCATACGACTCAAGATCAGTCAAATGACCAGGAGTATAGGGTAAAGTCATCCTACGAAGCAGCAGCAATCGAGGCAGATAACACGTCCAATTCCGAATCATGTAATTTTTTAGGGGAACGTCCCTGCTCCCGTACATAATTCGTACGATAGCGGGACGGGAAATTAGGTTACTGTTGGATACAGGAGCCTCCAAAAATTACATAAAACCTCTAACAGAATTAAAACACTTCAAACCGGTGGAAACACCATTTGAAGTTACATCAATCCATGGTCATACAAAAATAGAACAAAAGTGTCTGATCCATCTATTCAATGTTAAGTCATACTTCTTCTTGTTAAACAACCTGAACGAATATGACGGAATTGTTGGACTGGATGTGCTAAAAAGGGTCAATGCAAAAATTGATCTAACAAAAAACATCATCGAGCATGATCATGGTACGGAGCAAATTTTTTACTCAAAATGCAGAAATGTAAACTTTATTAACATCGATGACGTGGGCGTGCCAAACGCCGTCAACGAAGATTTCAAAAAGATGATCAAAAACAGATCACAAGCCTTTGCGGACCCAAACGAGTCCCTCCCCTTTAATATAAATACGGTCGCCACGATCCGCACTGACGGGGAACCCGTATATTCAAAACTTTACCTATATCCGATGGGTGTAGCCGATTTCGTCAATACGGAGGTTAAACAACTTCTAGCAGACGGAATAATAAGGCCATCCCGGTCGCCTTATAATAACCCAATTTGGGTTGTTGATAAGAAGGGTTTTGACGAAGAAGGTCATAGGAAGAAACGTCTCGTTATTGACTTCAGGAAACTGAATCAGAAAACAATTGATGACAAGTACCCTATACCATCCATATCGACCATACTGTCGAACATTGGAAAAGCCCAGTACTTCACGACTCTTGATCTGAAGTCGGGCTTCCATCAAATGGAGCGCGATCGAGAAAAGACAGCTTTTTCGGTCAACAACGGGAAGTACGAATTCTGCAGACTTCCTTTTGGTTTAAAAAACGCCCCTAGTATTTTCCAACGGGCCATAGATGATGTTCTGAGAGAACACATCGGTAAAACTTGCTATGTCTACGTCGATGACGTAATCATTTTCTCCCAAACAATGGAGAGTCATGTCAACGATATAAACACGGTTCTAAAAACTTTGTGCGATGCAGGCATGAGAGTGTCTGTAGAAAAATCTAAGTTCTTTAAAGAGAACGTAGAATATTTGGGATTCATAGTGTCCCGTGGGGGAATTAAGACTTCACCTGAAAAAGTGAAGGCTATAAAAGAATTTCAACCTCCATCCACATTGTTCAGTCTCAGGTCATTTCTGGGATTGGCCAGTTATTATAGATGTTTCATAAAGGGGTTTGCTAGCATCGCAAGACCTCTGACGAATATTCTAAAAGGTGACAACGGGAAAATTTGTGCAAACCACTCAAAGAAAGTTAAACTGGAACTGACCAACGAGCAGCGAAAATCATTCGAAAAACTAAGAAACATCTTGGAGTTTGAGGATGTCATGTTGGCATACCCAGATTTCACTCAGCCATTTGACTTGACCACTGACGCCTCTGGAAGCGGTCTAGGGGCTGTTCTTTCACAGAAAGGTCGTCCGATCACCATGATTTCTCGTACGTTACGCGGAACCGAGATTTCAATGGCAACAAATGAACGGGAACTACTAGCAATAGTATGGGCACTTCAAAATCTTAGAAACTATTTATATGGCGTAAAGAAATTAAACATCTTCACCGATCATCAACCACTGACCGGTTCAATGTCGGATAAAAATCCGAATCCCAGGCTCAAAAGGTGGAAAGCGTTTGTTGATGAACATAACGCGCAAGTGTTCTACAAGCCGGGAAAAGAAAACCACGTAGCCGACGCCTTGTCGCGGCAAAACGTAAATGCTTTAGATAATGATACACACTCCGACATCGCTACTATCCACAGCGAGGAGTCGTTGACCTACACTGTAGAGTCAACAGAAAAACCTGTAAACTGTTTTAGGAACCAAATAGTGATCGAACAGGCGGATTTCCCGTCTATAAGGTCAATCATCCTTTTTAGGCCATGGATTTTAAAAAAATACATGGTCTATTAGGTTTGTCGGAATGTGCGTAACAGGCAGAAGGAGAAATCTGCGACCCCATAAAGTATATATATTCTTGCTCAGGATCACTAGCCGAGTCGATCTAGCCATGTCTGTCTGTCCGTCTGTCCGTCTGTCTGTCTGTCCGTCTGTCCGTCTGTATGAGCGTCTGATTCTCAGCTATCCAGAAAGCTAGACCCTCCAAATTTGGCATCAAGATTCCTGTATATCCTAGGCAGTAAACGTCGTTTTCAAATTTCGGGTACCACACCCACCGCCCCCGTAAATCAGTAATTTGTGATTATTAAGCAAAGTATTGAAGTCTTAACTTTCTGCTTTAGCATACATATAAATAAATGCGATGTGAACTTATTTTATAAATTTCAACCCGATCGGATAATAAACATAGAAGTTACGCGAGTTAACATTTTCTATAGATTTTTGATGCATTGCCTGCAAGCTGCTGCCAGCCACGTGCTTTTTCGATCTTTTTAATGTGAAAATGGTTATGTGTGTGTATGAGAAGGAAATAGTTACTTAGCCGCATAGCGAGTAAGTGCGGCAATGGTCAAATGTGTAGAGCAGCGGGCAATCAAACAAAAGAATGGAGGTTAAATCCCTCAGGAAGGCGGTTTGATTTTATTTTTACTATTTCACTATTTAGAAGTTAATATTTTATTTTTTTTTTTCATCATTATAAAATTTGATTTCATTTATCAAATTTCAACAAATAATCTTATTAAATATAAATAAATAACACTCGGCTTTCTTGTGGTTCTTCTATCTTGTAGTAGTGTTATTGTTGTACATGACATATTTGACATTTTTGAGCAACTGGTCTAAAAATGCAATATTAACGGGCGCGGAGCGCAGCGACGGTGGTCTAGTTGTTAGGATGACGAACTCCTATGCAAACGGCCAGGGTTCGATTCCCCACGGCGAAAAGAGAATTTAGCTATTTTAATTTGTTATGTGCTGTATTTCATATTTGTTTACATTTATATTTATAAAGAATATGCATTTTTTAATTATTTGCTATTTATTTATATTTATATATTAATTTATATATTAAGTGTTACATTTTGCCTTTTAAGATGTTTTGCATGCTGTACTTATGCGTGCATGCATACAAACATGCACACGAAGCTCACACATGCATGCATATGTATATGCGTGTGAGGCAATACACAAAACATGAGGCAGGTATGTGTAATTGTTAACGGACGTCTAAATTAAAGAAGAAGCAGTGGACGCTGCTGTGTGTGTGTGTATGTAACGAATTTTGGCACGCGCCAAAAATTCACATATCTCTCTCTCGTTCTAACTTATGCTATCGACTCTTGCTTTTTCGTTATTTTAATTTTTGTTTATATAATAATCAACATTTTATTTCAATATATATTTTTTATGGTATATAAAAATAAACTGAAAATCCGTGGCCTCTTACAGTCACCGCGTGACTGTAGCCTTTCCGACTTGTTAAATCAAAAATGCGTCACATTGTGCGATTTACAGATCGCACAACATTGCTTCGCACACTGAAAGATTTAGTAAAAATAGATGTCGTCAATGCAATTCACTGCGACTACCTATACTCGCCTTCATTCAGCACGATTTAATCGTCGCTTTTCCCTCAACGACATTTAGACATTGCAAGAGCTTGGTCATTGATATAACAAACAGTACCGAACAAAGGGAAATTATGACCACGGAACACAATAGAGCCCATAGAGCAGGACAGGAAAACGTAAAACAGGTCCTGCGTGACTACTTTTTTCCCAAAATGGGCCAGCTAGCGGCAGAAATCACCGCAAATTGCAGAACGTGTTCCAAAGCAAAATACAATCGTCACCCAGTGCAACAAACCATAGCGGAAACACCAATTCCCGGTTATACTGGGGAAATTATCCACATAGATGTATTTTCAACTGATCAAAAGCATTTTCTAACTTGTATCGACAAGTTTTCAAAATTCGCTATAGTCCAACCAATCGATTCAAGAGCAATCGTAGATATCAAAACTCCGATACTACAACTAATAAATCTGTTCCCCAAAATAAAAACGGTTTACTGCGACAATGAAAGGTCTATCAACTCACAAACCATACGAACCATCCTAGAAAATAGGTATGGTATACAGGTCTGAAATGCGCCCCCGTTGCACAGCACATCTAATGGCCAAGTTGAGAGATTTCATAGCACCCTAGCGGAAATCGCACGGTGCATCAAGATAGATCAAAACATAACTCAGACGACCGACCTTATTCTATTCGCAACAATAGAATATAACAGAACTGTCCACTCGGTTACAAATAAAAAGCCTCATGAAATAGTTCACGCTATTCCTCCAGATCTTGCGGGCACAATAAGAGACAAGATCAAAGAGGCTCAAGAGAAAACACTTAGGTACTCAAATGCACACAAAGACAATAAGCAGTACCAAGTAGGCGAAAAAGTCTGGTTAAAAACCAACAGGCGCCTGGGTACCAAATTAACGCCGCTCTGCTCAGAAGAGGTCATTGAGGCTGATCTGGGTACGACAGTGCTTATTAAAGGGAGGGTGTTCCATAAGGACAACCTTCGGTAGGAGGGTTCCCAATTTTATATTTTTTATACATTTTTTTATATTATCATCTTTTTATACTTTAGTAACGTTTGTTACTCTCTTTATTTTATATTTTTCGCACTTAGGTTAGGAAACTTGCTACTCCCGTTAGTCCTACTGACAACTCCCTCCTGGACCATAAAACTAAACGAATACTCACACGCTAACCACATACCAATAATGGACGGAGACATTACTTTATGGGACGAGTACGGTTACATGGGACATACAACGAACGTTACATCGTACGAGACTTACGCGGACGAGACGAAACTCACGATGGACTCCTTCGTGAAGGAGCACATGAGACGGGTACTTGAAACGGACTTGGAACGAATAGAGACTCTTCTGGACACACTAAAGGTACGTCACCGACATGCCCGTAGTCTTAATTTCATAGGGACTGCTTTGAAAGCAATAGCGGGGACACCTGACTCTGACGACTGGGACCAGGTGAGGTTTAGACAGGGACAGCTAACGGACTCGGTAAACGGACAGATAGAAATAAACGACAAAATTCAATTGCAATTAAACACACTGACCTCATCCATGAATTCTATTTTAAAATCAGACAACTTAGACACAGAACATTTGTACGAGACGATTTTGGCAAAAAACCGTGTTGTAATCCAAGAACTTGAAAATTTAATACTTGCAATCACCCTTTCCAAATTAAACGTAATAAGTCCAATAATCTTGAACGACGTTGACGTAAAGGAGATTGAAAGTAAACATCCCACAAACGTTAGCGTGTCAGATATTTTAGAGGTAGCTAGCATAAAAACTTTTCAAAATCGAGACCTATTGTACTTTTTAATAAAATTTCCGAAGCCTTTGTTAACTTGTAGAAAAATAAGAGTATTCCCGGGACAACATAAAAATAGAATCTTAGATTTCGAAGACGGTAGCACGGTCGCGGAATGCGGGACGGAAACCTTCGCCGTCAAAGACTGCAATGTATCAGCAGACACCACCTTCTGCAGGAGATCGAAAGCGCCAACCTGCGCACAACAACTCATCTCTGGCATGGTCGCCCATTGCAACACCCAGCCTGGACACTTGGACCCAGTCACCATGATAGACGAAGGAATGCTCATCACCAACGATGTAACGATAAATATCACCGACGAAAAGGGAATAAGCCGGATAATATCAGGAACTTATCTGGTATCATATACCGAAAAAATTAAAATAAACGGCACCCTTTACGTCAACAATATCGGAACATCAAAGAAGAAAGCCGCAGTTTCAGCCATGGCTCAAGTAAACGTTCTGAGACATCTAGAGCGCCTTAGTCTGTCATCAATTCACGGAATGAGCGTTAAAAATCTGCACCACATCAACCACCTTCAATCCCGACTGCCATCAGGCTACACCTGGATCTTTTGCTCTGTCTCCTCCACAGCCTCAATAACCCTCGTCATCATCTTTCTTATCTACCGTCTGAAAGCCAAACGTCAACAACCGTCTAAGACCATTGAATCCGGAGATGACTTCATCTTAAGACAAGGAGGAGTTAACACGAGCAAGTCAGAGGGGTGCAACGACCCGCCGAAATGCCATCCAAGACCGGATGTGCCTACAATTACATCGACAACGCTGAGCCAGCCCAGTAACGCATTTCGCTTTAGCGAAAGCGATGTGCAAGGGTAAGCGTAATGCGAGGCGGGCATGTGTGCGTTGGGTAACCGTCGAAGGCACGAGGCGCTGACTAAGGGCTCTGCTGGGTCCGCTGCCTCCAACCGAAGACTTGGCGGCCTTAATGAATTTGATTTGTATTTAGTTCGTAATTGACTCCAAATAAAGAACAAACATATTCGGTTTTAATTTACACAAATAACAATTTAAGAATGTTTCGTACTAATGACCACAGCACGCATAACTTGCATAACTGAGCGAAGTCTGTGTGGTCTCTCTTTCCCGCTCTATAAACGGAAGTGTTTTTTTGCGCGCTTCGATTTTTGAGTTTTTTTATTGAAAACAAAACAACGGGTTTTTATTTAAATTTACTTTATAATCGAAATTTGAATAATAGCCCGTTCACGACGCGTGTGCTTGCCTGTTAAATTAGTCAAACTAATCTTTGTTTGCTAATTTTAGATTTGTTGTTATCTTTCTCTTTTCGGTGAGCGACGTAGTTGTTAATGGCTCACCGCTAGTACTCTCTCTCCTTATTTCTCCTTATTCTTTGAGCGCGCCAAACAGCTCTCATGCTTTGCCGCTCTTTCTGCTGCACTGTTGTTGCTTACTCTTTTTGCTCTCTCTGCTTTCTGCCCTTTACGCACGCTAATTTCTTTCTCTTGCGCACATACCTTTTCTTGTTTTTCTTGTTTCCTTTTTGTCTGATTTAATTACTACTGTAGGTGTCCCCGAAAATGAACGTTATAATTTGTTTTAAAAAATTCCTGCCTTAAGCAGGTGACTGCCGCCCAGGCAAGCATCACGTGTTGGCACGTAGTGAACGAGAAGTGTGCTGGTAGGGCCATTAAGCGCACTGGGTTGTGTTATTGCTGCGATGTGTTTAAAGAGGTGGAGAACGAAATATGTTTGTTTATACGTCAAACGAAGACTGGATTCAGGGAACTGTTTGGAATTTTTCGCAAACCTTCCAGTTCTCAGCGCTCGATTCGTCTTTCAATAACCTTTAAGTATTGAATGAATCCTCAAAGCGCAAAAATTCCACCCGTATTGAGAAGTCTTAAGTTAGCGCCACCCAGCTCCCTCTAATTGACCAGCCAGTCAAACCAGTGAGACAGCCGTTGATGTCGTTCACAAATCCCAAATGGTAACGAGATCTGCGGCTCAATCGACTTCGCTTGCCGAAAACATCATTGAGTGTGTGCAAGCAGTGACGCCCATAACTTCTAACAAGTGGGCCACGTTGCCCGTGCAACAGTTAATAGTTTTGCCAAAGGCGTGTTCAAGTTCTGTTATACCAGAAGGGAACCTATGCTCTGGAGTTATACCCTATGCGCCTAAAAAGATTATAGGTGTTTTACAAATGAAACAAATGTTTGTTTTTATGATCGGCTCAATTTTGGCTGGAATACGTAATGGTCAAAGAATTCGAAGCAATGAAACAGAAAAATCGCCAACCGATTAAACTTCCTTGAATTACTCTGCGTGAAATAACACTTTCTCCGTTTTTTTTATTATATAACCTGTTCTTATATTTCGCCGTCATCGGAATTATCTATCTATTTGCAACATTTGTCTGTAATAAAGACTATATTTAATCTGTTTTAAGACAGAGATCACTTTTCAGTCCTTGGGGACCAGATTGTAATTGGATAACAAGTGTTGATTCAAATTCTCTGCTGCCCTCACGGCAACATGACCTCATTGACGGTCTGTTCGATATGACATTGTCGCAGGTTAATCATGCCCTAAACTGTAGTAACAGATCGTTAGACTAATTCTTTGTCTCCGATCCATCTAGAGTGAATCTAGACAAGACACGACCACTTTCTTTTCCTAAAGATTCTTACCATCCCACTCTTGAAGTTACTTTTGATTTTGGGGCATGTATGGATAAACATAAAAAAACTGTGTAAGCGTGTACACTGTTTTAGAAAAGTAGATTTTAACATATTAAATATGTTAATTTCCCAATTTGATTGGTCGGAATTGTATGTGTCTACGGGTATTTCAGTAGCGAACAATATTTTTTATAACACAATTAACTTATTTTTTGATATTTGTGTTTTTATCTATCTTCCTCCTTTACAAAAGAGTTGTCACGGTTAAAAAATTTAAGGTCAAGCCTATATACAAAATATAAATGCAGTAACTCGCCCTTAGCATTTTCCCGCTACTTAAGCACGCGGTCAGATTTTACTGTCTTAAACGCGATGTGTTATAAAAACTCTTTAACTCGTTGTAAGGCACAGTTAATTCAGAACCCCAAACAGTTTTAAAGTTTTGTAAATACAAACTAGATTACCGTTTAAAAATGCTTGTGCAGATACCGACCAAACTATGGCCGATCTGTTTGCAAAGTGTTTTTAAACGACCATTCACCTTCTACACATAATACTCACTTTTATCCAAACAACATTCCAAGTTCGAATGATATCTTCTCTCCCTGTCTAAACGAAAGCACACTTGTCAAAGATCTTCATTTATTTAAGACAGTTTTCTCACTAGGCCCTGACGGTGTTCCCGCATTTATACTTCGGTTCTGTGCCAACTCCTTAAGTAAGCCATTGCTAATTTTTTTCGCTCTCCTAAGAAACTTCACTCTTTCCTTCCATTTGGAAGGAATCTTTAATAATTCCCTTGATAAAAAAGGGCAGCAAGTCTGAAGCAAGCAATTTTAGAGGTATATCTAAATTGTCGCCTATACCTAAATTTTTCGAGAATGTTATAACTACTAGCTTGCAGCATTTCTGTAGATCCGCTAAATCGCCTTTTAAACAAGAATTTATTAAATGTCGTTCAACTACGACAAATTCGCTTAAGTTGACTGAGCTGGGCTGGTAAAAGGAAAATCTTCAAACTGATGTTATTTATACTGATTTCAGTAAAGCTTTTGACTCAGTGAATCGTTTCCTTCTGGCACATATGCTTGACCTTCTAGGTTTTTCACCAAAACTAGTTAGTTGGATTGTCAGCTTTCTAGCTCATAGAACTCAAAGGGTCCTCTTTAAAACCAACTTCTCAATCCCACTTCATGCCACATCTGGTGTTCCTCAGGGGTGTCATCTCGGTCCTCTACTTTTTACGCTTTTCATCAATGACCTTCTTTTGGTCATACGTAACCCTCGTACTCTCATATATGCGGATGATGTTAAGCTTTTTAACAATTTTAAGACGACCACTGTCACTCACACTTACAAGGCGACCTAAATAATTTTCATTCGTGTGTTGTGCCAATTTTTAAACCTGAACAGCTCTAAATGCAAGTTGATGACATTCTCTCAAGCCAGTCCAATGTATGCTTCACATACTCTTCGTGGCTGTGCCTTGGAAAGAATCACCCTAGTTGATGATCTGGGCGTCCGTTTGGACCGAAAACTAAAGTTTTCTAATCATAATTATAATATGGTCAATAAAGCCATGGCTTTATAAAAAGATTGTTTAAGAAATTTGACGATCCCTATTTTACATCTCACTTGTTCGTCCTATTCTTGAATACGGTTCATGCGTATGGTGTCCTCAGTACCAGAGAACTGCAACACGCATGCATACACAACACTCAAAAATGAATGAGATTCTTGCCACTCGATCTTCACTTTGCACAGGCCGCACATAGCACACGCCTCAAGCCGCGTAAGCCTCTAAAAGCAAGAGCCTCAAATAGCGGGAGACTCTAAAAGCAAGAGACGCAAAAGGCAGGAGCCGCAAAAGGCAGGTACGTTTTGGCAAAAAACACTAGTAGTGCAGGTACGTTTTGGCAAAAAACACTAGTAGTGCAGGAACATTTTGGCAAAAAACACTAGTAGTGCAGGAACATTTTGGCAAAAAAGACAAGAGACGCACTACTAGTGTTTTTTGCCAAAACGTACCTGCACTACTAGTGTTTTTTGCCAAAACGTACAACATTCCAAGTTCGAATGATATCTTCTCTCCCTGTCTAAACGAAAGCACACTTGTCAAAGATCTTCATTTATTTAAGACAGTTTTCTCACTAGGCCCTGACGGTGTTCCCGCATTTATACTTCGGTTCTGTGCCAACTCCTTAAGTAAGCCATTGCTAATTTTTTTCGCTCTCCTAAGAAACTTCACTCTTTCCTTCCATTTGGAAGGAATCTTTAATAATTCCCTTGATAAAAAAGGGCAGCAAGTGTTTTTTGCCAAAACGTACCTGCACTACTAGTGTTTTTTGCCAAAACGTACCTGCCTTTTGCGGCTCCTGCCTTTTGCGTCTCTTGCTTTTAGAGTCTCCCGCTATTTGAGGCTCTTGCTTTTAAAGGCTTACGCGGCTTGAGGCGTGTGCTATGTGCGGCCTGTGCAAAATGAACATCGACTGGCAAAAATCTCATTCATTTTTGAGTGGCTTGTTGTGCATGCATGCATGTTGCAGTTCTCTGTTCAGTACACTATTCATAAGGAACGCATCGAATTTGTACAGAAGACCTTTCTACTGTTTGCCTTACGTGGCCTTAACTGGGATGAAAACTATGCACTGCACGATACGTTCAGGGTATTATTATCGGACTACAATAAACTTCAACACGTCATAGCAAGCACTAACTCTATCGCTACTATGAAGTCTTTAATTCTTGTTTATCTAGCACGTTATTAGTATTATTATTTTATCTTTTATCTTATCTTATCTTTTTTTTTTGTTTTTCAGTTATATTTGCATGCCGCGTTCTATCGTATCTCCTATTCGCGTTTTCTCTCTCTTTCGCGGTAATTTCTCCTCGCGTTTCCATTCGCATTATTACCGCGTTTCCGTTACGTCCGTTATGCAACGGTGGCTCTCGGTCGGTCAGGCGGGAGGTGGACTTCGTCTGGATTCCGCGCGCCACAAGCATCGGCTTGGTTTCGTTGGACCATTGTTAATACATTCATTGTATTCAACGTCCAAAAAATAGAAAAACACATACCAGTAACAATAATCAGAGAAAACGCAAAGATCGCAAAACCATTGATAAATAAATTGTTGTGGGGAATTTGCTAAATACAAACAAATCTAGTCAAATAAGGATCGGCTTGACTATGATACGGATGCCCTGCAAGCCTCTTCTGATTATAAACCAACCTTTTCTCATTGGAGGATATAGTAATCTTAGATTACAACGAATCCTTCCAGATAAGTAGTGCTTATTTTGTGATCTGAATAAGACCAATAACTTACGTAAATAGAAGTATGGGTTTCGGTTGCATCAGTATTTACACTGACCACCAACCGAGAACGTTTGCACTAGGAATTTGAATATAACAACAAGAAAAAAGCAAAGTTACTTTCGGAGAAATGAGATTTCCTATTTAAGGTTACATTTAGGTACCTCTAAAGTATCAGTACTACAAAAACCTGTTAAAGGGTTGCATTGTTAAAGACTTGTATTGTTAAAGGGTTGGGTAATAGTAAAGAACAGTTTTTAGCAATTTTTGTTCCTATGGCAGCTGAAATTTCCATTTGGCTGAAATTTGACAGGCATAACTTTTGAATTAAAAACAATTAATGTGGTAAGTTTGGTAACGCTATCTTGTACGATACATCAGTCAGGTCTAGCTCGTTCCGACTTATACACAGCCTGCAGCATTAAGAAGCAAGTCTACCAAGTTTCATTAAGATAGTTTTAAAAGTCAGAGACTAGATCGTGTTGCAACAGACGGACAGACTGACTATTGTATTAAGAATCAGTGCAAATAATATTGGTACACATAATTGAAAAAGAGTGCCTGCTGCTGGAGTAGAACCTAGATCTTCCCGTTTGAGAAACTAATATAAAACAAGAAAGAAAGGCTACCTTCGGCTTGCCGAAGGTTTTATACTCTTGCAGTTATACAACTGACAACGGACTGACTGATTGTTCCTATAACAGCTATAGAATATAAACGTCTGAGATATTTAAATGGAAAAACTAAGGACGGGTTACTGTATAACATTAAAAAGTATTGATAATGTGCGGTATTTCCAAAAACAAAACAGCTTTGCATTCAAAAACCCTGATTTCAGCCGATTGTTCCTATGGCAGCTATATGTTATAGAAGTCCGATTTTGAAACAATTTTGACAGCACATTGAGAACGTAATTAGAATAAGATTTGCCAAATCATGTTGCAATATCTTGAAAAAAAAAACAAAAATCGGCCGATAGCTTCTAAGACAGCTATACGATATATCGGTTCGATCTGGCTCGTTCCGACTTATTTACAGCGTACAGCAATAAGAAGCTTGTGTGCCAAGTTTCATGAAGATAGCTCAAAAACTGAGAGACTAGTTTGCGTTGCAACAGACAGACGGACGGAAGGACGGACGGACGGACAGACGGACATCCATTTTTCGACTCCTCTGGTGATGCTGATTCAGAATATATGTATATACTTTATAGGGTCGGGGATGTCTCCTAAGGTGCGTTGCAAACTTTTGGCTAAAATTAATATACCCTCTGCAAGGGTATAAAAACAGATAAAAATGCGTGGTCACATAGCACTATTATTTATTTAATATCTGTCTGATTTATCTTAATAAAATTTTCGATTTATGGAAGCAGAGGCGTGTCATAAATCCATAATATACATGATCGGCGTACAGTATTAACACATATTGTCATCAAACTTGGAAGCTCTAGCTCTTACATAAAGTTGAGATCCAAGTGTTCACATGGACGGACAGACAGACAGACGGACGGACGGACAGATGGACATGGCTATATCGACTGGGATGTAGATATTGAGATGTCTCCTACCGCCTGTTACACACATTTACTGTTGCCACAAATTTATAATACCCTTCTACTCTATATGTACCGGGTACAATAATATTAGATCGAAGTCGATCAACGCAGGTTTCGTCCAATGAAAACATATGTATTAACATTTATAATTATTTTTAAGATAATTATTATAAACTGTATTGAACTTACTGAACTCATGGGTAACTGCCTGTGACATTGCCTCGCTTAACAAGTTGTACGAGCTTTTATGAATCTGGTGATCATGTTGTAGTGAATTTTCCGCACTGCCTGTATAAGATTGTGAAGACATTAAATGTGAAGCCATCTCAGGTGCCGCAAATACTACTGTTGGCGTAGCATATCCGTCTTTTTTATTCTGACAAAGTGATTCATCCATTGTTTTTTCCTGGTGTTGGTTTTGCGTATTGTACCGATTTGCACTTAGTTTTGAATCTGGGGCTCCACCATTAACAATGTAATTACCTTCAGATATGTGGTATAGAAGTATTAGAATAGCGTAATTCCATATATTGCGCATATTGATATTCAGAATGATTTATTATTGACTTTTCAGTAGTTCTGTTTCCTTGAAGTGTAGTCGTTTTAACTTCCTCTTTTATTATTAATAGTCGAATATGGCGAATTTACTGACAAGCCGAAAACGATATCTTCCCTGTAAGTAAAATATGTAAATATTTTTTGTATATTTTAATTGTCAATAAATAAAATAAATTGTAAATACAATGAAATTAACATCGTAGGAGTATAACGGTTTGATCGTTCAGCGAAAAGAGGAACATAATGTGAAAAGTAAATGATTAGTAATAAGTTATCGATAACTGGGTAGGCGGTACATGTATTTTAGGTCGCTGAACCCGAATTCGGAGTCAAAGTGTTGCCATACCATCTGATTAGTTTAAACCTCACTCAACTGAACAACTTTTAAATTGGAGTGTAGCAAAGCAGAACGTTACTATTTTAGTAATTTTCTAATAGCCGCAAAAAACCAAATTGCAGGGAGATGTGCGTGGCATCACAAATTTAAAGTTAACATTGGGTTTATAGTATATATCGTGTCTCTTGATTTTATAATAGCTATGATCTGTGCAACCCCAACTCGTCATGGGGTCCACTACGCTTCCTGTTACTATTTGCACTAAGTTAGTATATAATGTTTAATCATTTGTAATTGTCTAATGGTATAAAAAAAGTTCTTGAATTACACAGCTGGAAAAAAAATTCTTTGGTCTGGTTATGCGGTATATGTGGTATATGCGGTATATGCGGTATATATAAAAAAATTTTGGATCGAAAAATGTTTAAAGTCCTCCTAAAAACATGATCTGGTCACGCGATACATGTTATCTTGTGTGATTTTGCAATCAAAATTGACCCTGCAAGTCTATGTTTCGATATAAACCTTAAAAAAAAAACTGAAATATCTTCAAAGCCCCCAAAAAAGAGGGTCATAACCCAGGAATGCAATATTCATATGTGTTCGGAATCAGCATTCAAAACACATATGAATGACTGCACACATATAAAGATCATGCAATTTTTATACGTGCAGCTGCAGTGTCCATCACACGTTCTCTCACCCATGACGAAACAGCGACAGCTTCGTCCTTGCTTATAAAACCGTCCACGTAGTGGTACTCATTTATCGCCAGAACCGCTCGCGGATCCGATTTACTCAGCTGCACAAAGAGAACCTCCAAATGTCATAACCTGCATCTCGTAAGAGTCTGTTTGTTGCGTTGAGGGCCTTTATTCACCGCCAAGTTCAATGTCCGACGATCGTCGACGTGTGAAGACGTGTTTTTATCGAGCTCCGCACAAAATCGGTTGTGTTGAGTGAAGTGAACGACTAATAATATAAACTAAATAAATAATCCGAAAGCGAAAGAGACGCTCTATGCGATGCAAGATCGCTAAAATAAATATAGTGATTTTTTATCTTAAATAATAAAACTATGAGTCAGAACGACACTCGCGCTCAGCGTCAGCGTGAGCAAGACGAACGCCGGCTCTCAATTCAACGCAACAACGCGTACTTCTCATACGTCTCCCCGACAAACGCAGACATCGAGCGGTCAATAACCCATAGCCCAAAGAACCTTCTTCTACCAACAAATCAAGAAAGAGCGCGCTCTTGCTCTCCCGCTCTTTTAGCTCCGACACAAGCCCCGCTACCCCCAACAACAACAGCTGGAGCAATACCGACAGCTCGCTCTATCTCGTCGTCGGCTGCACCCGCTCACGCTCATACTGAGTCAGCGAAAGCAAAACCGCAAGCAACAAACGGTACTGCTAAACTACCAGCAAAACGAAACGAAAACGTAAACAAAAAAGCTGGGTCGACCTGGCAGGCTGGAATGGACCGCTACATTACAATAAAGCGAAAGCTTAGCCCGGAAAATTCAGATTCAGAAAACAAGCCGAAAAATACACGCGACAATTTTACCCTGATCAACAATGCACTATGGGTAAAAAACCGGAAATTTTGGCATTAATTACAGTTTTAAAGATAGAGACTTGAATTTTTTATATGTATTATTAGGATTTAAATATTATAGAATTTCGGATTTTGTTTATTTTTTGATCTGACCACGACTTCATCTTCGCCCCCAAAAACAACCCTTGAAAATAAAGTGAAAAATGTATTTATATACAAATGAAAGCGGTTTTAAAGGGATATGGATGGGATTTTATTAAGTTTATGGATATTCTTCAACTTTCTGCTCTAAAAATATATTAAGGCAATTGAATTTTCTTCCACGTCTTTTTCTTCATTATTAGATTGATAACTTGATTTATAAAGTTCTGCATTCGGATTTTGAAGAATATCGATTACTTCTTTTGGGAGGAGTTTCTTTTTTCCAAACATTTTTCGATCTCTTGAACAAAGACTTGAAAGCAAAGGATCAGACGAATCCATTGCTCTATTGAAAACATCTGTAATGTTTGCTAGTCGGCCACATTTCCTAGCGTGAGATTTCCTATCGCTCTTGTAAAGTTTGTTGCGCGCTTCTGACGCGTTTTCTCCAAGGACACCAACAGGAACTATAAATTGGTTTATAATTTGATATCCATGTACCAATATTTTGTGGACAGTTGGGGACATTGGGTACCAAGAATATTGTTCTATGTATAAATTAAAAGTAGAATGGCATAGAGATTTAAATTTTTCCGCATCAATCATGTGCTCACAAGAAATTGAAATCAAAATTATATAAAAATTGTAAATGATTTTGTAGTCCAAATTTAAAACAGACGAAAATATCTTGCTGTTCGAGAACGCTCGTCTTGCAGTATTTCCGTCGTTGGTATTACCGCTTCCATTCAGGCCCAATTCGGTCCACAACTTTTCTTGGATAAACTTTTTACGCAATGACAGGCTGAGCTTTTCATCTCCGTAGACGCGCCATTTTTTCAACTCAATTCTATAGGATATTTTTAATACAAACTATAAAAATCGACTCCATGCATGAAGCGGGCTTACTCCATACTTCAGATTCTCAGATTTTACATTAAAAGAGGACGAATTGAAGTCTGTTGTTTGAAACAACATAGTTGGCTTTGCTCCACATAACGGACATGATTGGCATGGATTGGTTCCGGTAACTTTACCATCAATTAATGTCATATAAGGTTCGTATTTAACTGCTATTATTTGGTTTTTGGAAGTATAGGAATATGTTCTAAGGTTTTTTATAGCCACATCAAAATTTATTTTTCCCTTTAATATAAGGGCAGTACTTTCCTTTATAAACTCAATTTTCAAAGGCCGACAAAATCTCACCGATTGTGGAGATGAATTTATCCAAATAACTCGATTGTTGATTTCATTAATTAGTTTGAACGGTATAATTGTAGTGACAAAAAGGGATTGATCTAGGGCGATACATTTGTTTGATTGAAAGCGTTGTTTGTACGTGCTTTGGCCCGTAGATCCATCGAAGCCATAGCTCACAATTAATGTACAATTCGTTGTGTCTGAGCAAACATCTGAAACTTCCTCTTGCATTACAAGTATGCGGCCGGCTGTATGATCTAGCAAATCTTGCAACGATACTTCTGCCCTTGTTTCACAAATTTTAAGTCCGGATGGCCTGCATTTCAATTTTGCTTCTGCTACTTTTCAATAAGAAGGGGGAAATTTTACATCCTTGCTGCTTATTGAGCGCTTTTATATTATAATATTGATGCTTTGTAAATCAATTTTCAATTAAGAAAGCTAAAGCATGATCAGCACTTATTTTAATGGGATGATTTGTCTCAATTTTCTTTTTTATATAATGTTTGTTTTCACTGCTTATACTTTTTTTAAATACAAAGGCCGTTTCTGCTTGCTTCGTTTTTTTTTTAGCGGAAATTGAAGCAGCATGTACAAGAAGTGTTGTTGAATGCCCTTGTTCTGCAGCCAGCTTATTTGCTAATTTTCATTTAAGTTGAGGCCTGCATCTTCATATGTTAACTGCTTTCGACCAGGTTTACATAGTGTCATTTCTGGTTTATCAATAACGACAACAATTTTAGACGCAAGCCACAATGAATGATTTCGTTCGAATCGCTCCAACATTCGATTGCATTTCCTTAAGTGCTTGTTCACATAAGCAATAAATTGGTTCACTTTCTTTGAAATTGTAATCTTTTGCTCTGTAGTCATATAGTTCTCTTCTATATTTTCCAAAATATAACTGTTAACAGCGTCTGCATCACGTTTGTTATTGCTTCAAACATCCAGCAGCACTGCATGACTAAACTCATACACACCTACAACATATAATGTTTCGCGAAAAGGGGCAAAAAGGGGCAAAAAATATTAATACCATTTGATTCCACATATATGTATATGTTAAAAACATACAACTTTAACCTTCGTGCTTCTTTGTGCCATACAAAAGTAATATTCCACAGAACACTAGAACGTTTGTTAGTAAACAATTGAAAATACTCACAAGCAATACATTGGACAATTCAACAACAACACACAATTATCGGAAAACATGTATTAACGATAATTAATTTATATATTCTGACTTGCTTTTTCCATAATTAAAATTAAACTCAAAGTTTGCTATGAAGACAATGTTTGCGCTACAAGTTGTTAAATTTTTTCCGCCAATTTTCACAATTCAAAGCACCTTTGAATCAGCTGACTTTAAAAGCGCGCCAAAAATAAACGATAACTCGTAAAAATGTTCTAAAATTATTTTTATTCTATCTTGTTACTAAGGAATCAAAAAATGAAAGCAGCATTAAAATATCAATCACGAAAAAATTCACATTAATACCAAAATTTCCGGCTTTTTACCCACAGTGCAACGCTAAACATACTCACTGGGGATCGCGACTTGTGAATCCAAAAGGAAAACAGCTTTATAAGACTATAATAAAAGCCACTAATAAACTTGACCATGTTTCTCCTGGGAGTCCTACATACTGGCCATCAGACCTCAATAAGCTGCCTGACCTGATCGACTTCGCAGTTACGAAAAATATTTCCCGCAGTTTGGTCAAATCTGTATGTCTGCCAGATCTGTCATCTGATCACTCGCCTGTACTAATTCACCTCCGCCGGTACGCAGAAAACGTGAAACCATCATACAGATTGAATTCAGACAAAACAAACTGGCTCAGGTAAAAAAAAAATAAAATAAAGCTAAAATAAACAAAGCTAAACCCAAAACTCAATACTGAATCTTATATAGACAGTTGCGTGAGTACATTGCAATCCATCCCTACTGCAGCAGCTCTTACTGCAATACCAAAAATCACAAACATTACAGTTAATTCGAATAAGACCAACGTACAAATCGAGCAACTCGTCCACGTAAAACGACGCCTACGCAGAGAATGGCAATCTACCAGATCCCCAACAGCAAACCAAAAGCTAAAAGTAGTCACACGGAAACTGGCAACGCCCTGAAACAACAGGAGGAAGACGATCAGTGCCGATATATAGAGAAACTCACACCAACAGGTACAAAACATAAGTCACTGTGGAGAGCCCACTTAACTCTCCGCCCACCGACTGAAACCGTTTTGCCGATAAGGAATTCCGCAGACGGCTGGGCCCGTAGTGATGCAGACAGAGCCACCACATTTGCCGCACACCTACAAAATGTATTCACGCCAAACCAGGCTAGTAACACATTCGCGCTACCGTACTCACCCGCAAACTGCCACCAGCAACACACCCCAATTGTGTTTCGTCCAAAAGAAGTCAGTAAAATAATCAAAGACAATCTCAGCCCGAAAAAATCCCCCTGCTGAGATCTTATAACACCGGAAATGATCATCAAGCTGCCACACTCTGCAGTTCGCTACAGAACCCAGCTCTTTAATGCCATCACCAAACTTGGTTACTTTCCACAACGATGGAAGAGGTCGATTATCATAATGATTCCAAAGCCTGGTAAGGACCACACAGTCCCTTCATCTTACAGACCAATAGGTCTACTCTCATGTATTTCGAAACTGCTTATCCGCTTAATCTACATCTGAGAACTCACAACATAATCCCAGCCCATCAATTTGGATTTCGCGAAAGCCACGAAACCATTGAACAGGTGAATCGTATAACAACGGAAATAAGAACTGCATTTGAAAATCGCGAATACTGTACAGCAGTATTTTTAGACATATCCCAAGCATTCGACAGAGTCTGGCTGGACGGCCTAATGTCTAAAGTTAAAACAGCCCTACCCGAAAGCACACAGAAACTTCTAAAGTCTTACCTCTATGACAATGCAGCGTTCTTGGGCCTACCTTATACCTCATCTATACAGCCGACACCCCTACAAATAGTCGCTTAACGGTATCAACATTTGCCGACGATACAGCTATCCTTAGCCGTTCAAGGTCCCCAATCCAAGCTACAGCTCAGCTGGCATTGCACCTCATCGACATTGAGAATAAAAGTAAACGAGCAAAAATGCAAGCACGTGACGTTTACGCTAAATAGACAAGATTGCCCACCACTCTTGTTGAACAACATACCACTCCCGAAAGCAGATGAGGTAGCGTACCTAGGAGAGTCCACCTTGACAGAAGACTCACATGGCGCAGGCACATTGAAGCAAAAAAAAACTCTACTTAAACTAAAAGCCAACAACTTACACTGGCTCATTAACTCTGGTTCTCCGCTCAGCCTAGATCACAAGGTCTTACTCTACAATTCTGTATTGAAACCTATCTGGACCTATGGCTCACAGTTATGGGGCAATGCCAGCAACAGCAATATTGACATCATACAACGAGCACAATCAAGGATTCTGAAAACCATCACTGGGGCACCGTGGTACGTTCGTAACGAAAACATCCAAAGTGACTTAAATATCCCACCAGTTATCAATCCAATTACGGAACTTAAGGAAAAATACCATAGCAAGCTTTACTCGCACCTCAACCACCTAGCGAGAGGTCTAACCCAGCTCAGCAGGCGTTCCCGTCTCCGGCGAAGCGACCTTCCAACCCAGCGAAGAAATTTTCAGGGCCGTCTAATCTTAGAACAGTTGAAAAAATAATACAACTGTTCAGAACTTTTATATTTAAGATTTTTAAACTTATTGTTAGTTCTTATACAAGAAGATTCAATAAATAAAAGCAAAGTAATAATAAACAAGAAAGCAAGGCTACTTTCGGCTTGCCGAAGGTTTTATACCCTTGCAGTTATACAACTGACAACGGACTGACTGATTGTTCCTATAACAGCTATAGAATATAATCATCTGAGATATTTAAATGGAAAAACTAAGGACGGGTTACTGTATAACATTAAAAAGTATTAATAATGTGCGGTATTTCCAAAAACAAAACAGGATTGCATACAAAAACCCTGATTTCAGCCGATTGTTCCTATGGCAGCTATATGTTATAGTGGTCCGATTTTGATACAATTTTGACAGCACATTTAGAACGTAATAAGAACAAGATTTGCCAAATCTTGTTGCAACATCTTGAAAAACAACAAAAATCGGCCGATAGCTTCTATGACAGCTATACGATATATCGGTCCGATCTGGCTCGTTCCGACTTATTTACAGCCTACAGCAATAAGAAGCTTGTGTGCCAAGTTTCATGAAGATAGCTCAAAAACTGAGAGACTAGTTTGCGCTGCAACAGACGGACGGACGGACGGACGGACAGACGGACATCCATTTTTCGACTCCTCTGGTGATGCTGATTCAGAATATATATACTTTATAGGGTCGGAGATGTCTCCTAAGGTGCGTTGCAAACTTCTGGCTAAAATTAATATACCCTCTGCAAGGGTATAAAAACAAGTTGGTAAGGCTACAGTCGGGCTCCCGACAGTAAGATGCCCTTCTCCCAATTTAACCTTACTCATAATTTCAAACAGAGAATTCGTCACAAACTATTCTACTACATGTGCCGTACTCGCTCGCACTCACACAGCGACGCGTAAAAAGTAAAGCGTCGCGACGTTGACATGGACGTCAACTGCTCGTAGCAGCGCGCAGGCGCTGGTCCTATCAGATTGCAATTTGGAAGATATGTTCATATTGCATTCATTTATATAAACAGTTTTTTATATAGCGAAGTAGAACGTTATGAAATTAATACTTTGATTAATAATTGCAAAGACTAAAATAAAATAAAATTACAAATATAAATTTAATTAAAAATATAAGCATAATTGAAGTTGGAAGTAAGGATATTATTTAAAAAATTTTTATACCCTTCGACCATTGAAAATGGTCAAAAAAGGGTATACTAACTTTGTGCAAAATGTATGTAACAGACATAAGGAGGCGTGGCAGACCCCATAAAGTATATATATTCTTGCTCAGGATCACTAGCCGAGTCGATTGAGACATGTCCGTCTGTCTGTCCGTCTGTCCGTCTGTATGAGACAACAGATCTCAGCTATTAAAAAAGCTAGAGATACCAAATTTGGCATGAAGGTTCCTGTAAATCATAGGCAGATAAAGTTTATGTCAAATGTTTGATGCCACGCCCACCGCCCCCGCAAATCGGTTATTTGCGATTATTAAGCAAAGTATTAAATCCATAACGTTCTTTTTTGGTATGTATAAAGCTAAATGCAATACGAACATATCCTCCAAATTACAATCGATCGGACCAATAACACCGAAGTTATTCAAGTCAACGTTTTCAGTACAAATGTTCGGTACGGGCAGCAGTCGACGCGCTGCTTTGAGCAGTTGACGCCGACGTCGACGTTGCGCCGTGTCGCTTTACTCTTTACACGTGTCGCTGTGTGAGTGCGAGCGAGTAAGCTATATGTACTAGAAGTATTTGTGCAGAATTCTCTGTTTGAAATTATGAGTGTGGTTACACGACCGAGGAGCGAAGTTAACGAATAGGAAGGTCGCGAGATCGCTAACTTCTAGCTAGGTGAGAAAGTAGTGAAAATTTAAGGATATTAGTCGATTGGCTGTTAGATATAATAAAGCAGTGTTTGTTGTAGTCCGAACATAATACCCTGAACGGTTCGTGCAAGGCATAGTTCGACCTACAACTAGGAAGAGTTAGTGGAATATAATTTCTCGTTAGTCGGCAAGGGACAGATAAGTGTAACCGGCTAACCAAGTCATCACTGTCAATGTCGCCTTTAATAAGGTTATTAATAAAAACCACACCAAGCATAGTACGCCGATTGGCTAAGGAAGCTAGATTTAGTAGAAGAACTCTATTAGTATAGGAGAGTAGTCTTAAGTTTGAATCCAAATTAGGTCCACGCAATGCGAAAATCAAAAAGTTATTTTAAAAGCATTCAAGGTTGAAAACTGAGGACACCAAACACATGATCCATACTCGAGAATAGGACGCACAAGTGAGGTAAAAATGGTCTTAGTTATATAAGGATCGTTAAATTCCTTAGCCCACCTCTTAATAAATCCGAGTACACTCATAGCCCTATTGACTATGGAAGAAATGTGCTCAGAGAACTTGAGTTTAGCGTCCACGTGTACTCCAAGGTCGTCCACAGAAGTAATTCTCTTCAGAGGACAACCACATAAAGTGTAAGATTCGTACTTAGGACTGGAACGAGAGAACTTGCATTTTGAGCTGTTCAGATTTAATAGGTTTGCACCACACCAACTGTTAAAACTATTGAGTTCGGCTTGAAGGGATGAATGTCAGGAGGCGTCTTTAAGTTGAAAACAAAGCTTTACATCATCTGCATACATAAGAGTACGCGATTTAAGTATGACCAAAGGAAGGTCATTGATGAAAAGCGTAACAAGAAGGACCTAAATGGCTTCCCTGAGGAACACCAGAGGTAACTTGAATAGGGTCAGAAAGAAAATTTTTCAAGACTCTTTCTGTTGGCCAAATAACTTATTAGCCAGTTTAAAAGATTTGGTGAGAAACCAATAATGTTTAGTTTATAAGCAAGAAGGGAGTGATTTACTGAGTCAAATGCTTTACTGAAATCAGTATAAATGACGTCAGTTTGAACATTTTTCTGAAAGCCCTTTATTATAAAGGATGTAAGCTCAAGTAAATCTGTCGAGGAGGAACTACGTTTTAAAAATCCGTGCTGACAAGGACATATGACGGATCTACAAAAATGCTGCAAGTGAGGAGTTATGACATTCTCGAAGAGTTTAGGAATGGCCGACAATTTTGAGAAACCTCTATAGTTTAAAGCATTAGACTTGCTGCTCTTCTTGTGAAGCGGTAAAACGAAAGATTCCTTCCATATGGAAGGAAAGGTGGAAGTTTTCAGGGACAGCGAGAAAAGTTTGAGCAAAAGCTTAGATAGAGGATCGACACAGTATCGAAGTACGCAACTTGGAATTCCGTTAGGACTTGGTGAGAAAACTGGTTTCATCAAACATAAATCCCTGAAAATCGAACTTTCGTTTAATTGCGGGTCGAAAATGCCATTTGAACTGGGAATGGTGAAATTGAAATTGAGTAGGTCATTTGAAAGCACTTTGCAAAACAGCCATGTCCTGATCAGTGTTTGCATTTGCACCTTCAAACGATAGCTTAGATAGACAGGCAGATGACTTACGCTTCATGTTAACAAAATTATAGAACTGTCTGGGATTCTGCCGGAACTAAATCCCGCAACGAGTCAAATAATTTTTGTAGCATGTATCGTTGTGAGCAACAAAATTAGACCGAACAATAAGATATATTGAAAAAATAGACGAGGAATAACATCTAGTACATTTTTTAAAGAGTCTAGACTTTAGATTTTTAAGACTGGATAGTTCTTTAGTAAACCATGGGGGTTCACTCGAATGCCTCGGATAAGAAAAAGGCACACAAATGTCAAAGAAGTTATTTAATGTTTTATAAAATAAATTAAGAGCCATATCCATATTGTTACATTGATAAAAATTAGACCAGTCATAATTTGAAATTAAGGAATTAATTTTATCAAAATCGGCTTTACGAAAACAACGTGCTCTCTTACACAGCGTAACTTTTTTATCCAATACGTTCAAACCAGTTTCAAAAACAACCTCGAACGTAGGATGATAGGGATCTTCTGGTTGGGTAAGTGGGTGGACTCTAGTCAGAGTTACCATACTCTGATCGGAGACAAAGCATAAATCGAGTGTTCGATTTAGTGAATTTTGTACGTGGTTGACCTGCAGCAGAGAAATGTCATGCAGCCCGTCAATAAGATCGTGTTGTTGTGAGGGCATCAGGAAATTTGCCTCATCAATTGGTGTCCAACTACACTCAGGTATGTTAGATAACAAATTGAAGACATACTTTATTGCAAGCAAATGTTGAGTGTGGATAAGAATAGACGAAGGTGGGATGTACGAGCAGGTTATAAAAACCTGGAAGGTCTAATTTTACACAAATGAATTTAATATCATATTGAATCTCCGGATGTACATGTTCTGACGCGATATCAGAATTTACCGCAATAAGAACACCGCCGCCCCACCGATCATGACGATCACACCTATAAGTTTTGAACTTGCTTGGGATAAATTCAGAGCATAAAATCTCAGGTTTCAATCAAATCTCAGTGAACACAAGCACATGGGATTCAAACGTAAGGCAGGCCCCTTACGTTTTGGTAGGTTAATGTTCAAAATTGTACTAGTTTTTTGAAGTTGCATTTTTGGAAGTGGTGGCCTGGTTTGGCAAGGTAGTCTAATCGGTTGACGATTCTTTTTTGCTTTGCTTCGAATTCTTTAACCACAATATGATCAGGCCAGAGCATATTTGGTTAAATAAATAGTTCGAGACACTAATTTTAAAGGATGATATATCCCTTTCATATGAAAACTTAAATTGTTCCACCTTTAAATCTTGGGCTTGAGATTTGGCTTGGATATAAGCCGTGACATCTGAAGATGTGAGATCAGGGGCTAGCCTCGAAACAAATATGTGCCTCTTCGGTGGAATTCCGGTGACAGGCTTAGGTCCCACAGATATAGGACCAGTGGGAGCAGGTTGTGCCGATAATCCCAAAGGCGAGCTTGCCTGAGGGACTATCGGTTGGGTAATTAGTATTTGCGGTTTCACAAGAATAGAAATCGCAGATGGAGTATTGGGCAAAGGCGAAATGAACTCCACGGGCTCAACAGAGACATTTTTCTGTGCTGCTGATCTCGTAACTACAGGTGTAGTAAACGATAGCAGCGGCAACGTCACTGGTGTGCTGAGTTCAACGTTCTGAGGCTGATAGGCACTAGTTGACGGCTGCTCCTTTTGAGCTGATTTTTTGCGCTTGGGAGACTCATTTAGTAGCTTAAGGCTATTTAATGAAAAGTCCAGCGCGGAAAACTGATCGGCAAGTTTGCGAAAACTACCAAACAGTTCCCTAAATCCCGTCCTAGTTTGGCGCATGAACGATACAAAATCGTTCTCAACCTCACGACACGCATCACAACAATAGTGCAGCCCTTTTCGCCTGGCTACAGCAGCGGCCGTTGGGCCACTGAAGCCCGCACATTTTGCATGAGCAACGTTGTTGCAGATCCAACAACAAATACTTGCCTGAGCAGATGTAATCTGCTTTTGGCAGGTTTTCTTGAAACATACAATTCCTCCTTCCATTATTAGGGATGACCACTGTCAAAAATGCACACAACAGAAATAGAGAGAGAGGAAGGGTAAGGCACACACAGAAACTGTGATACGAAGAGCGCGGTAAAAGAGTTTGTGCTGCAGTGCACAATAACAATGATCAAAGAAAGAGTTAGTGGGAGCCCGAGAGAGTCGAATTCGCTCACAAAAGTCGATGTAAAAGAAATATTATGCAGAAGCAATAATAACGTTTCTAAAAATAGAAACGTAAACAAATGAAATTGAAAGAAAGCGAAAAAACTCTTTTGCAGACAAGATTAGTTTGGCAAATTAAAAGAGTGCACTCGCGTAGTAAACGGATTTCTGTATATCAGCAGGTTAAGTGATAATGTTAGTACTTTTTAGAGTTATTTAACACCGATTGCTTTATAATTTAACTAAGCTTCGTAGAGCAAGAAAAAAAACGCGTCCGTTCACTTTGAAAGAGAATGAATACAATGATGGTTTATAAAATAAACTGAAAATCCATGGCCTCTTACAGTCACCGCGTGACTGTAGCCTTTTCGCCTAGTTTTTAAATGCGATTGGCAAGCGCCACGACGATAATTGCACTGCTTGCAAGGTAAGCTTATCCCAATGGAATTTTCCTAGATTTGAACTGCCTTCTTAGATCAGCTTCCTAAGATAAGCTTAGAAGTATGCACTGATAACAACAAGTGTTAACAAAATTCCACTGCTTGAAAGGTCATTACCAGAAATTTGCAATGCTTTACCCTTGGCAACGAGAAAGCTGAAGGTAATAAGGCTAGACTTTTTGAAATTGTCATGCAGCATGAAGCTGCAAGCGCTATATATGTATGTTTATTAATAACACTTAGGAAACTTTGTATGAAATAAATTTATCTTTTCTTGAGGCACTAAGGGCGGTAGCATAACAGCAACATGAGTAGTATCGGTATTTCGATATCGGTAGTACATGGCTGGGTGGGTTAAGAAAGAGAGCATTACATCCAGCTCTCCGACTAGATCGTTCGTTAGTAGTCAGTATGTTTATTTTGGCCTTCCCTCTTTTTGCCATTCCCCCTTGTAGTTAGTCCTATAACCTGTCGATATTTTGTCGTAACATCCATAACCAAACCTTCACACAAAACTACGCCCATTTTTCCTGAGCTTAGCCGGCTGTAACTTAGACAGGGTGTGCAGGGGACGTTACTGGACTTCGGTCGTTACAGAAATTGGCGCCCAACGAGGTGCCGAGAAGGTTCCACACGGCTATACCCTTTCCTTTCCCTTCTTTTTTTCCTAGGAACCCAACATCCCTCCATTTTTATTAGTTCTTAATGATTCAGCCGATAGTTATATGCAATCTGAAACTGCTGGTTTTTTGGTGGGTATCGGAACCAGACCGATTGCATATAGCTATCCGAGTTCGATAATCTTCGATTTAGAGGATTATCAGTGGCGATATATTCGATGGTGGAATATAGGGTGTGGAACTATCGAATTGGTTTTAATCGGTTCGATACCACATTTAGCTTTATCGTACAAACACCTCGACTCGTGATGGCTGAGATTGTTTGTGCTGGACGGATTCGGCACGATCCTCAGCATCCGACTAGAGCTTCACGCGGTTTATTTTTCTTAACGTAGTTTCAGTAATCGGAACTATTTCTAAAGAACGATCACATCACAAAATTGCTGTTATGTTACTAAACTAAACCTCTAATCATTTATGAATATTGTATCATATACATTCTAACGTTTTTTTTTACAACTTTCACATCCTTGAGTTTCTGCTTCTTCTTCTTGGATGGCCATTACAACTCGTCGTCGGGTTACGGCCGATCTGAACGTCTCGCGCCAGCATCCTCTGCCCTCTGACCTCTGCGCGGTCAGGTCATCCTCCACATGGTCCATCCATCGGAGCCGAGGTCTTTCCCTTCGCCGTCCAACGTCGACTCTTGCATCGAACACGTTTTTAATTAGAGCTTCTTCGTCCATACGTACGACATGTCCGAGCCGCATATGTTGTATTGTAATGCGCCGGACTACGCCAATGTCGTCTTAGAGCTCGTACAGCTCGTGGTTCATTCGGATGCGAATGACGTCCCCGGTGCGAACGGGACCATAGATCTTGCGGAGTATTTTTCTCTAACACTCCAAGCTTCCATTTGTGACAGTACCCATGCCTATGCGCCGTATAAGATCGCGGGTTGGATGAGCGTCTTGTTAAGTGTCTTTTGTCTGTCGAGAGAGAGCTCCACTATACACCTGCTTATGAGCCAATAGTAACACCTGTTTGCTATGATTCTCCGCCTGATTTCCATACTTATGTTGTTATTGGAGTTGACGGCGGTGCCAAGGTATATAAATAAATATAAAATCCTTCACCACTTCAAAAGTATAGCTGCCTGCATCTACTTGGGATCCTAGGCGCTGTGAATCCATGGTACTGGACAGCATATTCTTAGCTTTACCCTCGTTTATTTCCAAACCCACTTTTGCTGACTCCTTTTCGATCGCCGAAAAATTCTCGCGGGTCTTCTCCAGGATTTGGCGTAATGCAAAGATCTGGTCTATAGTGGTTTTGTCAGGTCTAAAGCCGCACTGATAAGATCCAATCATATGGCTTGGCATATGGCTTTAGTCTTTCGCATATTACGTTTGATAGAACCTTGAATGAGATGGCGATGAGACTGCTTCGCGGTAATTGGCACAGATCGTTGGGTCACCCTTCTTTAATATAGGGCAGAGAACACTGAGACTCCAATCGTTGGGCATGCTTTCTTCTATCCATATTTTGCAAAGGACTTGATGCAGGCACGCTATCAGCTCATTGCCGTCGGCCTTAAACAATTTCGCAGGCAAGCCATCAGCTCCGGCTGCTTTGTTGTTTTTGATCCGCATTATTACGACTCAAACCTCGTCATGGCTAGGTAGTGGGATATCCACATCGGCGATTAATGTTATTAATGTGTCTTCTCCAGCGATGTTGCTGCCCATGAGCAGCGTGGCGATATGCTCCCTGCATATTCTCATTGCATCCTCATATCCGTAACCAGGTTTACATTTTCATCTCGGCTGTAGAATCCCGGGCCTCATTCCTGCTTCGGGACATCTCGATTTCCTCACACTCGCGTCTTTCCTGCTCCCGGTTGTTCCGTCTGAAAAGACGCCTTTCCCCTCTCCACTTTATCTTATAACTTTCCCGCGTCGCTCGTTTTGAGGCGGATGGAGCAATTCCGAGAGGTGAGTGAAAAAAGCCTCAGCTGCCCGTTGTGGTTACAGCATAGCGACGTCCAGCTTTCGCTGTGTACTGGACTGTACGTTTTTCGCATTGCATGATAGTGGTCGAAGTCAAAGTTTACTCCACGAAACGTACGAACGTCTCGCACACTTGAGGCATGCCTTCCGTCCATCACAACAAGATTAATTTGGTTGCGTTTTCTACAGCCATGTATATATCGAGATGTTGGAATCTAGTGCTACTAACTACCATGTTTCACGCTGCGACAAAGTCGATTAACCTGGGGCCAAAAATGCGTTCCCGACCAACCTTTGTGTTAAAGTCCCCCAGGATTAATCTTCCGTCGTGGGGTGGGCAGCGGTCGTATGCATCCTCGTGTCTCGCACAGAACGCATCCTTAACGGCATCATCCTTATCTTTTTTCTCCAATAGAAGTGCTATTCAGGATTCCGTCTGTTATTCATATCTAAATAATTCAGATTCGTGGTATGGTAGGCACACATATCGGGTACTCACTATACCCATATGTCGGCCACCCTTAAATAAACAAATAAATACAAACACATTGTAGCACTCTCGAGAGTAGCAACGTCTACATTAACAATTAGGCCCAAGTGTTATACGAGCACCCTCTTGAAGGCCGCCATGCATAATTCCATAGTCAACGTTCGCCCGTCGGCCAAGTAATGACCGAAACACCATGCTGCCTATAGCACTCCTCCTCTTCCGCTACATCGCTGCTCCACCTAATCCTCTAACTGGTCAACAGCGTGTTAATTGCAAGCTGAATTAGATCACTTATGAAGCACATTAGATGCTAAAAAGCTTACACCTTCTAATGCTCACTCAGAACACAATATAAGAAAAATTAATGAGGAATATAAACCACAATCTCGTCCACCAGCGACCGGTATACCAAAACTAGAGAAGAAATGCCCGGCAGACTGCGAGGGAACCTGGAGTCCACATTGCATTGGAACGTGTAACACAACAGTAGCAACAATAAACAAAAGACAGTTGACACCGGAACATGAACAATAATAAGCAAACAGCAGCAAGAGCATGTCATCATTTCTGCCCGATTAGAAGTGTGGCCCGTTACCAATTAGGTATAAATATGTAAAACTAAACTTGAAAAAAGAAAAACTAGAAAACAAAAAAATAAATAGGAATATATACAAACTGTTGAAATTAGGTACAATATTTCCATTTATAAGCGTATGTAAACAGAACATAGAAATAACAGAATGTTAGCGAACTGAGAGACGGAGAGCCATGCTTAGTTCATTAGAGTTGAGAACAAGAAAGCGAACGCAAGGAGATCGCCGCGCGGAGTCGCGAACAATAAATAATATTGAAACGCATGATCTTTTATTTTATTTCCAAATCGGCGGAATTCTCCCTTCATCAGGTTATGGGCCCAGAGCCTAGCTTTTCCTGCTTGAAGTAAAATAAAAAGGGGGATCGGTCTACGCAGCGGGATAACGGTAGTTACGCGGAATACGTCGTCATCAGTCATCATGAGCGCCATGTATCAGATAGATAAATTGGACACAGGAAATTATAACACCTGGATGATCCAAATGCGCAGTGTTCTAATCCATGCAGAGGTCTGGAGAGTGATCCAAGGACAGCGGCCAGATGGAGACGAAGGAATATAAGACAGACTCGATCAGAAGGCTCTAGCTATGATTACACTGAGCGTAAATCAGACCCAGTTAGTATATCTTAAGAGCTGTACAACGGCCGGCAGCGCTTGGCAAAAGCTGAAAGATGTTCATCAGCCAAGCGGACCAGTGCGAAAGGTTTCGCTATATAAAAAATTACTTGGTATTCGTATGGCAGAAGGTGACGAAATTGCAGCGCACATAAATTCGTTCTGTTCGACAGTGGACAAACTCAGTGAAGTGGATATTAAGTTAGGTGACGAACTAACTGCAATAATATTACTGTCGAGTTTAAGTCGAGATTACGAAAATTTCGTCATAGCCATGGAAACGCGGGACACATTGCCCTTGTTAGACGTTTTGAAGGAGAGAGAAGGAACACCGAGATAGCACTGGAAATGAACAGTTAGCTATCCAGGCAAAGGCGCAATCGGAGAACATAAAGAGCAAGAGAAGAGACAAATCAAACTTAGAGTGTTATAACTGTGGACAGCGAGGCCACTATAAAAATCTGTGTAAAGCGCCAGGCAAAAACGCATTGCCAAAAGAGAAAGAGTGCAAGAACAGATTATATACAGTAGTGCCTGCGAGTGACGTACGAGAGTTAGAAGCGTCTATCTGGTGTCTTGATAGTGGGGCTACAGCTCATATGTGTTGCATTCGAAGTCTTTTTACCAATTATGTGGGCCAAGAGGAAGATATTATTTTGGCAGACAACAACGTAATGAGAGCAGTTGGTAAAGGTTACGTAATCGTGAAAACAGATCATTGCAATCTGACGCTGCGGAATGTATTGCACGTTCCAGAAATGAAAGGAAATTTTATGTCTATTAATTGTGCAGTTTCTCGGGGATGAACTGTAACATTTCGCAAAGACTATGCATGCGATTGTACACCAGGATGGAGAAGAAGTGTTGAAAGCGCAAAAAAGGAACAAACTGTTTATTTTCGAGAGCAAGCGGAACACTTGTTTCGGCGCTATTCAGACCAGTGCAAGTCTGTGGCATAATCGATATGGACATTTAAATTATGCCAGTTTATCCGAGTTAGTAAAACATTCAATGGTGCAAGGCATCAACAGTGTTAATTTTTCAGTAAGAAGTCAGTGACTGTCGTGTATGAAGAGCAAGATGTGTGTGGTCCAATGGAAGAGAAGTCAATTGGAGGAGTTTCTTATTTTGTCACATTTATTGATGATATGACTCGCCGTGTGTTTGTGTACTTCATAAAGTCCAAAGACGAAGTATACGAGAAGCTTGTAGTTTTTAAAAATACGCATCGTAATGGCCGTGAATTTGTTAATAAACGTTTTGACAATTTGCTTCAGGAAAATGGACTCGTAAGGCAGTTGACGGTCCCATACAGTCCGCAGCAAAACGGCGTGGCAGAGCGAGCCAACCGAACCCTGGTGGAAATGGCCAGGAGTTTGCTTATTCATTCAGGAATGCCGAGGAGCCTTTGGGCAGAGGCGATGATGACAGCGTGTTACATCAGAAATCGGTCGCCAACTGCAGCTCTCGCCAGAATTACTCCCTATGAGGCGTGGAGTGGCAAGAAACCTAATGTGAGTCATCTGCGAATTTTCGGATCGTTGAAGGTGGGACTTGATAAAGGTCACCGTGGAAAGTTCAAGGCCAAAGCAGCAGAAACATCTCCCAGAAAAGCTGAAAATGTACTCAAGGTGGAGTGGCAGCGTGAGTAGGATGAGCAGACAGAAGATGATAAAAATAAGGTAGTGAGAACCTCAGTGCAGAGCGTTCAGAAAGAGACACGGATCGTAACCAGCAGGATGAGGAGGCGGTGCCACCGGCAGGAGAGGCAATGAGAATCGGGCCAGGGAGGCCTAGAATAATTCGGACCGGTAAGTCAGGCAAACCAAGGAAGAAAGGAAATTACGTTGTCAATGCTATGATCAAGGCTGAAATCCCACTCCCTCAAAGCTGTGAAGAAGCGTTACATAGCCGGCAAGCTACTTTTTGGAAGGAAGCCATGAAGTCGGAATATGACGCATTCGTGGCAAATAATACATGGACGATTTGCGATTTGCCAAAAGAAGAAAAAGCCATAGGATACCGATGGGTTTTTACCATTAAAAGGGACGGTGAAGGCAATCCTGAGCGGTATAAAGCTCGCTTGGTAGGGAAGGGTTGCTCGCAGAAATTTGGAGTTAACTATGGAGAGACTTTTTCACCAGTATGCCGATATGAAACCATACGCCTAGTGTTGGCGATGTCAGTGGAGCTAAAGATGTACCTACACCAGATGGATGTGTGTACAGCCTTCCTCAATAGTCATTTGAGCGAGACCGTATATATGAAACAGCCTAAGATAAGGCGATATACGGACTAAAATAGGCAGGACGAGAGTGGAACGCTACCCTAGATGAAGCACTTCGAGAGATCGGTGTCGTGCCCTGCCAATACGAAGCATGTTTGTACAAACAGGACATAAACGGTAACCTGTGTCTTGTAGTAATTTATGTTGATGATCTTCTTATAGCGTGCCAGAGCAGAGTGGATCTTATGCCCATCAAGTCTAAGATAGCTTCGAGATTTGAATGCGTAGACAAAGGTCAGCTGAACACGTTCTTGGGTATGCAGATAAAACGTGAAGGCGAGTTGGGCCGTATAACGATGAATCAGACGTTATACATCAAGAATATGCTGCAAAGACACGGTTTGGAGCACATCAGGCCGACGGCGACACCCTTAGACGCGGGATTTCAGGTGGTGTGTAACAAAAAGGATTGTGTTACTCCGGATCCAACTGGATATCAGTCCGCAATAGGAGAGTTAATGTGGATTGCGTTAACATCAAGGCCAGATATCTATCACTCAGTTGTGAAGCTGGCGCAGCGAAATTAGAACCCGCATAGCGAACATGCATTGGCTATGAAACATGTGATGCGGTATTTGGCAGGAACGGCCAAGAAAACCTTACCGACTGGGCAGGTGATGTCAGCCACCGACGTTCGTACATAGGATTTGTTTTCTTCTTGTCAGGAGGCCCTATCTCCTGGAAGTAGGAAAAGCAAAACAGTGTTGCATTAAGCAGCACGTAAGCAGAATATATGGCGCTTTCATCAGCTGTAAGAAGGCTCTACATTTAAGGCGTTTAATCATCGAGATCGGTTGTGGAAGAAAGAATACTCCAACAATCATCCATGGAGACAATCTTAGCGCTCAGAATTTGGACAGAAATCCAGTTCACCATGCTCGGTCAAAGCATATTGATATCAGGTGTCATTTCATTAGGGAAGTTATCCAGAAAGGCGATGTTGAATTTAAAATATGTACCAACTAACGATATGATAGCCGATATGTTAACAAAGAATTTGTGAAAACTGAAACATGAAAAATTGATTAAGCTTATGAATGTCATGTAAATTGTTGTATTTAGAAATGAAAACATTGAGGAGAGGTGTTGAAATTAGGTACAATATTTCCGTTTATAAGCGTATGTAAATATAACATAGAAATAACAGAATGTAAGCAAACTGAGAGACAGAGACAGCTGTTATGCTTAGTTCATTAGAAACATTTGAAAACAATAAAGCGAACGCAAGGAGATCGCCAATAAATAATATTGAAACGCATGATCTTTTATTTTATTTCCAAATCGGCGGAATTCTCCCCTCACCACAAACAAATAAACAAAAACAAAATATATACATAAAAAATATATATAAGAAAATGTATAAATAAACATAATAATCTCAATTTAAATAAGAAAGAATAAAATAAGAAAAATAGATGAGATGATAACTCACAACATTTACGAAAAATTGTAACAGAAAAATATTTACACCCAAAATGGGTTTAATAGACTCTAAGGCAGTGGATTTCACAGTTAATGTAATCAATAAAGTTGAAGTGCAAACCAGAAATAATAAACTATGGTAAAGCAATTATAAATAAGTCGGAAAGGCGTTTAGTGCTTTGCAGTTAGAACTTATCAGACGGCTTGTAAAAGAGATATAATGCCTCAAATATTAAAAAAACAAAATTACAAACTTTGGACCCATCCACGTGAGGCCTGAACCATTTACCTTCCTCCAAAAAACTCTGACTATCTGCAACTATAACCACTTTGCTATTGGCGCACTATTTATTGGAATGGCAAAGATAGATTATGAGACCATTCAGCTTGTCGTACAAGACAAAAACAAATTGTTATAGTTTCTCCCCCATTTCTGTAGACCAATACCACCTCACTCCCCCTCAAAATCAGTTTAATTTAATGTACTAAATTTCAAATATTGTAAATGCTTGAAAAAAAAAACAAGTGGGTAAGGCTACAGTCGAGCGCCCGTCAGTAAGATACCCTTCTCCCAATTTTTAAAATCCGTTACAAACGTGCAACCACACTCATAATTTCAAACAGAGAATTCTGCACAAATACTTCTACTACATATAGCTTACTCGCTTGCACTCACATAGCGACGCGCGTAAAGAGTAAAGCGACACGACGCAACGTCGACGTCAACTGCTTAAAGCAGCGCGCAGGCTACCGAACTTGAATAAATTGTGTGATATTTGTCCGATCGGATTGGTGACTATGTTTATATTTATCTGTACCAAAGCAAATTACCGAGGGTGGTAGGCGGGGCATCAAATATTTGAAATAAACTTCATCTGCTTGGAATAAATACGAACCTTCATGCCAAAATGTTTTTTATCCGATCGGGGTCCAATTTATAGACGAAAGTTACAACTTTAATACTTACGTGTAGTTAAATAATTGCAAAATTCGGAGCAAATATTTCAAATTAGCGTTGACTGCGTAGGCTATGCAGGAATCTTAATGCCAAAACTGAAAAAAAAAAAAACAAATAAGTGACAGCGGCACTAAAAGTGCAAAGTGTAGCGGCAAAGTACACACAAAACTTATAAGAAAAATCTTCGCGAGTGCAAATTTAACGCATCGGTCGCGCAATCATAAGTGCTGTTGTTGCTGCTCCCACCTACTGTTGGGGAAAGGACTTACATAAATACATACATATGCACTAATTGTAACTTACATAAGTAGTACGTGATTCTAAATTTTTGAGCTGCTATTGAATGCAATTGTGTATTTATCGTTGTTGCAATTCACTGTCGCTCCACTCACATTTTTCGTCAGTAATTTGGTCAAACAAACAATAGTTCTTCTCTTCAAGCTATTGTATGTACAAGTGAACATACAAGCATTGCACTTTTCTTAAATATTCTTAGTTATAAGAATATACTTTTGTTAATTAGGACGCAAGAATGTTGCAATGTACTTTGTTCACATAGTAACACTCTGATGACGCATGAGTTCAGTACTCGGCCACTGTGGGCGGAAACGGTGACCCGACACTTGCGCGTCTCGCAAGTCTTTTAATAGCTGATATCTGTTGTCTCAAACAAACAAACGGACGGACATGACTCAATCGACTCGGCTAGTAATACTAAGCAAGAATATATATACTTGTTGGTGTCTGCCACGCCTCCTTATACCTGTTACATGCATTTGCACAAAGTAAGTTTACCCTTTTTGACCATTTTCAATGGTCGAAGGGTATAATAAAAAAAATGAGCAAGGAGGTGACAGAAATCCTCACGGTTTTAAAAGCAACAGGGTGAAAACCGAACTAAGAATAAAACAAGAAAGCAAGGCTACCTTCGGCTTGCCGAAGGTTTTATACCCTTGCAGTTATACTAAATATAAAATACATTTGGTTGCTGCTGGTTTCTGTTTGCATACGAAAACCCTGATTTCAGCCGATTGTTCCTATGGCAGCTATATGTTATAGTGGTCCGATTCTGATACAATTGACAGCACATTAAGAACGTAATAAGAATAAGATTTGCCAAATCTTGTTGCAATATCTTGAAAAACAACAAGCAATCGGCCGATAGCTTCTATGACAGCTATACGATATATCGGTCAGACGGACAGACGGACATCCATTTTTCGACTCCTCTGGTGATGCTGATTCAGAATATATATACTTTATAGGGTCGGAGATGTCTCCTAAGGTGCGTTGCAAACTTCTGGCTAAAATTAATATACCCTCTGCAAGGGTATAAAGAAAGACCAGAGGCACCCCCAAAGCCAATGGAGGTTGACTCATCTTCTAAATTTAGGCAAGCTACAAATTTTGATAAGTCCAAACCAGTGGTGAACACGCCCAAAAAAAGACAAAAAATATATAATAGTAACCGAACCAAAGCGGTAGCCACTGAATAATGTTCAGAGCGCCCCAAATTCCCAAGATATAGAGATAAAAAGTACCAAAAGTCAGCGCTGCAATTGCAATTAAAGAAGACAACGAGTTATGTGACAACGAATCGCTTCCGGCTGCCGTATACAGACAGCTGGGTGAGAAAAATATAAATATATATATTGACACGGGACGGCAAGAATTAATGTAAATTAAGCCCGTTAAGAAGCTTAAATAAGTAATTCGAATGCTTTTTCACTGTAAGCTTTATACACGACTCGAGCAAGGTAAACAGTAAGTGTCTCATGAACATTTTCGGCCAAGTTTCCCCGTTCTTTGTGGTAGACACAAAAAATGCATTCGATGCTATTATTGGAATCGACTTGTTAGCACATGTAGCATTGAACCTATGTAAACACAATATCAATTACAAGGGCATCCGGACAGTTGCAGTACTGCGACAGCATAAACTACCGATGAAAATGAAATAATAGTGCCTACATCCATCAAAAAGCATTTCAACAGCGTGATTATGAGATGAATAAAAATGTTATCGATAAAAATGTTCACGTGGTTCCTAATTTTAATGTAGTTATTTATTTTTTTTTGTTCATATTTTAATTATTTTGCTTTTACGCTTTTGCGATAATTTTAACAAACTGTAATTTGTTTTGCAATGTGTTGTAAAATGTAAAATTCAAAGCTTTTACGATATTTATGGACATTTAGAATCGTAAGTGATATTAAGCAGCAATATACAGCAGAAACGGGGCCTCGTGGCTTAGTGGGTAATGAACTTGCCTGCTAAACATGAGGTCGTGGGTTTGCGGCCCGCTCATGCCAAATAAGCATGACCATCTATGGGGCCTCATAGCCTAGTGGGCAATGCACTTGTCTGCTATACACGAGGTCGCTGGTTTCGCAACCCGCTCATGGCAAAGAGACATGACCATTGAACGTCCCTCTTATGAAAGCTTTTCTACTTAATAGAAAGCTTTTTCCAATTGCAAAAAGCCTTTGAACAATTTTCGTCACCCCTCTTGCCAAATCCCTTACCCCCTTCACATAGAACCAAGCACCATTCATTGCGTTTCTGCGGTACAGCAACAACACCTGCAATGAATGATGCCAAAATTAAAACTGTATCGCCCAACTTCTCCACGGTTATCAATTCTACGTGTCATTCTCGCAATAACACCAAAAACAATGGTAACCGTGGACGCCACTCCCAAGTAGGCGATAAGTCGCATCACTGGGATAAGTCGCATCTGGCCAATCACCAGTTCGAACGAAAATACAACTGATTGTAGAAACCATTTCAAGAAAACTAAACATCTAAACTAAACAGCTCCCCTAACTCGTTGACGACCTTAGGCATCTCAAAACGGACATGAATTGGACAATGGAACGTTAGAACTCTAAAGCAACCATCAAGGTTAGCACAGTTCGAGGTAGAAATGGATAAATTACAGGTAGCGATAGCTGATATTAGCGAGATGAGGTGGCCTGGCAGCGGGGAAACAACAACATCCAATAGCAATTTAGTCTTGCATACGTGTAGTGGCAGTAGTGAAGGCAGCAGACATGGTGTAGGAATATTTGTAGCCAGAAAGATCAAGAAGGCGCTCCATTCCTGGGAACCCGTATCTTACAGACTCATTACTGCTAGGTTCAAGTGTAAGGCTAGACACATAAACATCATTCAATGCTATGCCCCGACAGAAGACGCAACTGAAGAACTTAAGGACGCCTTCTATTGTGCCCTCACAGCGACCCTCACTAAGCTTCGGCGAGGTGACATCACTGTTCTCATGGGTGACTTTAACGCAAAGATAGGTTCCAATAACACTGGGACTGAATCAGTAATGGGACAGCACGGTTTAGGAACTTGCAATGACAATGGAAAGAGACTAGTTGAAATCTGCCAATTGTTCCAACTAGTCATTGGGGGCACGATGTTTCCGAATAAAGAGGTCCATAAATCGCATGGACATCTCCAAGTGGAAACACGCGCAACCAGGTCGACCACATATGCATCAGCAGAAAATGCAGGCAGTCGTTGCTCAACGTGCGGAATAAAAGGGGAGCATCTATATATAGCGATCACGAGCTGGTCATTGGAGAACTTTTTATAAAGTTGAACCGCAACCACTCGGAATTGTCACCAACAGCCAACATCATAGAGCGCGGACAACGCGGAACGAGCGGCAGGACAAAACAACATGCACTCGCTATATCAGTTGATTGCACGGATCACTGGAAGACGCAACAAACAGTCCCAACCTATCAGAGATCTAGCTGGCAATCTAATATCCAATGATGACGCCCAAATCCGGAGATGGCGACAACACTTCATGGAAATCAGCCACACCTCGACAACAACTGTGGCCACAGACTTCCGAAACATTGCCCCATCAAGTGGAAGGGTCAGGATATCGTCATCGCCGCCATCTGTACGAGAAATCGGAAATGCAATTAAGAAGCTGAAGCACAATAGGGCAGCTGGGGAAGACAACATAACAGCTGAACTTCTACAAGTTGATACCCAGCTGATGGCTGAAACATTGCACCCGCACTTCTCCCGCATATGGGAAAGCGAGACGGTACCGGACTTTTGGAAGGGCGGAATCATTGTAAAACTTGCCAAGAAAGGGGACCTTAGTGACTGCAATAATTGAAGAGGAATCATACTTCTCAACACTAGCTACAAAGTGTTGGCCACACTACTAAACGAGCGCCTTCAAGAGAAGATAGAGTCTACAATCCGAAATGAACAGGCAGGATTCAAACCAGGCAAACACACTAGGCATAATCACCGAACAAGCTGTGGAATGGAGAGCCCCGCTATACCTCCTGTTCATAGACTTCAAGAAGGCGTTCGATTCAGTAGACAGAGCGGCAATATGGAAAGCACTAGCGAGGAAAGGAGTACCCACCACCATCATTAGTATCATCATGTCGATGCGCGATGACGCCAACTTTGCGGTACTGCACATCGGAAAAACAGGTGCACCTTTCCAGACGAATACTGGAATTCGAGGTTGCTCATTATCGCCGCTACTCTTCAACATCGTGGTTGACGAGCTTATGAAAGAAGTGTGTAATCCCAAGCGTGGAATCACGGCATTTGGGAGACTCTACCGCATCTGGAGCAACAAGAAAATAAGCGGGCGAACAAAGCTCCGAATTTACAATGATGACACAGAGACTGCAAGTCTTCAGCAACAAATGCTTGAGGATTATATGCGGGTTATTCTGGTCAAACAGAATATCCAATGCAGAGCTGGTTCTGCTCGCAGGTGAGTCCCCTATACACCTCCAAATAAGGAAGACAAAATGGACGTGGATAGGTCATGCTCTCAGAAGGAACCCTAGCAGTATTGTCAGGATGGCACTGGCCTGGAAATTCCAAGGCAGAAGACGAATCGGAAGACCAAAGGCGACCTGTAGAAGAACCATCCTCCAAGAACTGGCTAGTCGAGAACAACGTGGGACAATGCTAAACAGACGACGAAAAATAGAGTTTGATGGAAGGCTCTAGTAGAGGCCCTAAGTTCCCAAGCGGAATAATAGGGATAAAAGAAAAAAAAAAAATACTGCAGAAACGACAAATCTGGTTGGATATATTGAATTTCTCACATTATTATGTGAGGCGCACCGCATATACATAGTCGTCTCTTTTTAAATTGAGCATAATAACCCCTAAGCTAAGTTCTGACTGGAAAACAATGAAAGCAAAGTGGCAACATCCAATAAGGACCACATGGAATTTGCATGGATAAAACAAATTTTTAAAATGGTTGAGCTATATAACAGTTTTTCGCGCTCGACTGCATCCTTTTCGACTAGTTTTTAAAGAATACTTAAAAAAAAAAAACAAAACAAGTGGGTACGGCTACAGTCGGGCGCCCGACATAAGATGCCTTTCTCCCAATTTATAATCCGTTACAAACGTGTAACCACACTCATAATTGCAAACAGACAATTCTGCACAAAAACTTCATATAGCTTACTCGCTCGCACGTCGCGACGTGCGTAAAGAGTAAAGCGACACGACGCAACGTCGACGTCGTCGTCACATGCTCAAAGCAGCGCGCAAGCTGCTGTTCGTACCGAACATTTGTACTCAAAACGTTGACTTGAATAACTTCTGTGTTATTGGTCCGATCGGATTGTAATTTGGATGACACGTTTATATTGCATTCAGCTTTATACATACTAAAGTTTTATAAGTTTAATACTTTGCTTAATAATCGTAAATTACCGATTTGCGGGGGCGGTGGGCGTGGCATCAAACATTTGGCATAAACTTCATCTGCCCCGGATATATAGGAACCTTCATACCAAATTTGGTGTCTCTAGCTTTTTTAATAGCTGAGATCTGTTGTCTCGAACAGACGGACATGTCTCAATCGACTCGGTTAGTGATCCTGAGCAAGAATATATATACGTTATGGGGTCTCCACGCCTCCTTATGCCTGTTACATACATTTGCACAAAGCTAGTATACCCTTTTTTGACCATTTTCAATGGTCGAAGGGTATAAAAAAAGTCGATAAGGCTACAGTCGAGCACGCCCGACAATAAGATAACCTTCTCCCAATTTTAAATCCGTTACAAACGTGTAATTTCTTATAATTTCAAGAGTAAATCGACGCGACGTCGACGTCGAAGTCAACTGCTCGTAGCAGCGCGCAGGCTGCTGCTCGCACTGAACACTTGTACTGAAAACCTTGACTTGAATAACTTTTGTGTTATTGGTCCGATCAGATTGCAATTTGGTTGATATGTTCACAGCCTTATGTATACCGAAGCCGGTTATGAGCTCAATTGTTTGCTTAATAATCGTAAATTACCGATTTTCGGGAGCGGTGGGCGTGGCATCAAACATTTGAAGTTAACTTCATCTGCCTATGCCTATTCCATCAAACAGTTTATAAGCACCTATCCATAATCCTTAACAAGATCGGTTGTATGGGGTTAGGAAGAGAAGCAGAACTGTGAATGATGAAAATGTACAGAGATAATGCTCTAGGCACCTTCGTACGAGGGTCACAAGGCGACTTGCCTCGCCTACTGGGAATCAAAGAACCAGTAGACTTCTTCTCAGCATTACACCTTTGCCTCAAGTCAAGCTGCACCTCGGCCGTTACCCGCCACAACAGGCAGCGCCACAGGCTCCAAAACAACTGCCCCGTCCAGAACCTATGGATGTGGATGTGGATCCCAGTGTTCAGACAAGAAAGGAGAACTATATGAACAGACCTCGCTTTGAACCAGACAAAAGACCACCTGGTCCAATACCAGTTGGGTTGAAGCGACAAAGGAACTTTAAGATACAGACCAGAGAACTGCAACATGCATGCATACACAACACTCAAAAATGAAAAAGATTCTTGCCACTCGATCTTCATTTTGCACAGGCCGCACATAGCACACGCCTCAAGCCGCGCAAGCCTCTGATAGCAAGAGCCTCAGATAGCGGAAGACTCTAAAAGCAAGAGACGCAAAAGGCAGGAGCCACAAAAGGCAGGAACGTTTTGGAAAAAAATACAAGTAAGGCAGGAACGTTTTGGCAAAAGAGGCTTGGTAGGTAGAGACAGCAGCATTAGGGTCGGGGCATACAAATTTGTTCGAGAACGTTCGGTTTTCCCTCTCTTCTAGTGCGTTTTTAGGTTACCCCTTCTACTTCTGTTCTATTAATAGACACATAAGTAGGTATAGAAAAAAAACCCGAGGCCGATGCATTTCAATTTCTACTTGTTCCGTTACCCCTTCCACAAAATAAGCGAGGCACGCGCTAGAAGAAAGGGAAAACCGAACGTTCTCGAACAAATTTGTATGCCCCGACCCTTATGCTGCTGTCTCTACCTACCGAGCCTACCGAGCCTTTGGGCAAGCGTCTCTTGTCTTTTTTGCCAAAATGTTCTTGCACTACAAGTGTTTTTTGCCAAAACGTACCAGCACTACAAGTGTTTTTTGCCAAAACGTACATGCCTTTTGCGTCTCCTGCCTTTTGCGTCTCTTGCTTTTAGAGTCTCCCGCTATTTGAGGCTCTTGCTTTTAGAGGCTTAAGTGGCTTGAGGCGTGTGCTATGTGCGGCCTGTGCAAAATGAACACCGAGTGGCAAAAATCTCATTCATTTTTGAGTGTTGTGTATGCATGCGTGTTGCAGTTCTCTGCTACACACATACGCAAGCATCGAAAATAGGTACACTGTCACAAGACAATGCCAAATTAATTTCAAACTTCATTATACACAACAAGTTTTGGTAAATGTCTAGATAACGGGCTCATTGTTAATCGCGACGCAAGAATTTTTTGATTTTCACTTTTATATGTAAAAAAATCACCCGAATCCAAATCCGGTTACGCTGAAGTGCTAAATTAAGTGGTTTAAAAGATATTAACAAAAGAAAATGCACAAAACTGCCTTAAACAACACTGCTTATCGATAAATTCGACACTTTTCGCACGAATTTGATGTGTCTGTGTTTACACATACATGTAAGGCAGTGAGAAAAATGTATTGAACAACACTTTTTCTCTTGTAACCAACACTTTTGTCCGCGCAATTCAAATAATAAAATTTATAATCAGAAGGATACAATAAAACAATGGACTGCAGACAAAAAAAAATTTTGAAAAAGAAAAGAAAATATCGCCGTCAGGTGAAAAAATTTTTGAAAAAAAAAATCGCGCGCAATGAGCCCGTTATCTAGACATTTACCCAAGTTTTGAATAATATTGGTATATATACATAAGTTTTAAAAACACACCCACACAACAAATATTATTTTAGTTAACATTTCAAACCAAAACTTTTATAATATATAGACGTTAAAATTCAGGCATATGTATAAGCCAGAAAACGAATTGTTCCCAACTTTAACTACAGATCAAAGTTCTTGTCGAAAATCTCCACTTGACTTTCCATATTAAACTTGGAAAAGACGGGACAAGTCGACAAAAATATCTCAGATTAGTGAACAACAGATCCTCAGCAATAGTTTGATACCTGTATGACCAATGAGCGAATCATCTACCACTACCTTCGCTACTAGCTCCCATCACCCAAACCAAAATGCTATCGCAACCAATGCCATAGTTATCTTTAGCTCGTTGCATTTTCTCTACGCAGTTAAATTTTTATCAAGTTCGAAAACCATTAAATGAATTCATCATTAATGTGGAAGAGATGTAACAGCCGTTAACATTTTAATGTAAGCTAACACATTATCCGACAACACTGTACAGTCGTTACTGAACAATCTGGCAACATTGTATAAAGCATCAGTTTTTGTATTATTCTTTTTCATTAGTTCTGATTAAACGTTCGACCGTACCACTTCGTTGTGTCTTTCCTTAATTGATTTACACAAACTCCTGCAACAAGTAGGCATTTGTGATGTCAAATGCTACTCAGGGCAATTAGAAATAATAAGCAGATGGAATAAACTGGGTAGAAGTAAAATGGAGCCCAGTACGTCATTGCGCGAACAGAAGAGACGAGACGACAATTATGAACGAATTACACGAACTATATGAACTAATAACAAGATGCAAAACTACTTTATTCAGACTTACTGCCACAAAAAAACAGAACCACTACTTATTAGAACTAAAAAACAAATGTTTGCTGACACATGCCTGAATACATTCTTAACGGACCTTAGGGGTCCATTAGAAGTTTCTATTCGGTCTATAAGACCAACAAATCTTCAAGAAGCCTGTCAATGGCCGATGAAAGTAAGAGACATATTTTCACTGGACAAACAACGTAGAATAAAAACAGTTCAAAACTACCAACAAATAAATAACCAAAGAGGTCGTTAACAACGAGGAAATTAATTTTTAAATGTGACTAATTATTACAAATACCAGCAAAACAAATAACAAGCAAAAAGTTATAGATGACCAAAGTTATAGAAAACCAAAAACCGAACATGTTAACGGAAAAGAAAACATATCATTAAATAAGCTTTGTGTCAAAATCCCGAACTTATTTTATCGTAAAAACGACAAACCTAGAAAAACATCAAATCTATACCAGGGATGAGATACTTATCAATAACCATTTAGATATAGCAGAGTTGAAGTCAGGAAATTAATACACAACCAAATAAGCTCCGGTCAATGGAGTGCTTCAATTTTCCTAGTGCCCAAAAAGACGAACGCTAACAACAACAAAAAAAAATGGAGATTAGTTGTGGACTATAGGAAACTAAATGAAAAGACAGTCAAAAATAAATCTCAAAGCCCAACATAAACGAAGTACTAGACAAAATTGGCAGAGCTGAATATTTTTCTTCCCAGCCTTAACCAGCAGATACCAACAAATAGAAATGGAAACTAGAGATATATCAAAATCCGCCTTTACGGCAGAAGGCGAACATTTTGTGTTCATTCCCGTGCCATTCGGGTTGATAAACGCCTCTGCTACTTTGCAAAGAGTAACGGAAAGCGTTTTGCCGGACATGTTGCCATGATATCTATTGGGAAATGATGGAGGCGATATAGTGTCAGTTTAATAATCGTTTTATTTTACATAAGCGCGACGGCATTGTGCGTCGTTTGGAGGTAAACGTAAGAAGAATAGTACAAGAAAACAGAAAAGAACTGATTCAGATTAGTGTGACCAAATTACAAAATATGATTGTTGCTAAATGAACATATTACTTTTAGTATTTCAATACTCCTTCTCAACAAACATATTCAAAAACAATTCATTTCTGTTATACATTTTAAATGTTTGTTTTTCTGTAGGTTTTTTGTTAAAATATCTGATAACATGTCATTTGAACATATATATTTTACATCAATTTCTTTTTTGGAATATAGTTCTCTTTACCAACATAAAGCTTACTTCTATTATGTAGTATTGGATTCTTAGCTTAACATAAAGCTCTCTGATTATCGCAAAAAAAATAAAATTGAGTGATCTATCAAAAAACCCATTTCCTTCAGAAATACTGCTTCTCTTGCCGCAATGGACAATGCGACATATTCGGCCTCCGTGCTTGATAATGCCACCAGACTTTGCTTCTTGGACTCCTGCGTTTAGGAAGACATATCCACTATAGGATTTACGATCCAATGTGTCATTTGCCCAATCTGCGTCGACGTAGCCATGAATCGGTTTACCTGTTGCGTGATAATCAAGCTTGAAGTCCGAGGTGCCCTTTAAATACCTTAGTATACGCTTGGCAGCGACTTCATGCTCCTTATCTGGGTTCACATTTCTTTGAGCCAATTTTGCAACTGAATGCATTATATCATTGCCAAATACATAATCCGATAAGTGATTGATAATTTGTATGCCCCGACCCTTGTGCTGCTGTCTTTACTTACCGATCCTACCGAGCCTTTGGGCATGCGTCTCTTGTCTTTTTTGCCAAAATGTTCCTGCCTCTTGCGGCTCCTGCCTTTTGCGGCTCCTGCCTTTTGCGGCTCTTGCTTTTAGAGTCTCCTGCTATTTGAAGCTCTTGCTATTAGAGGCTTGCGCGGCTTGAGGCGTGTGCTATGTGCGGCCTGTGCAAAATGAAGAACGAGTGGCAAAAATCACATTCATTTTTGAGTGTTGTGTATGCATGCATGTTTCGGTTCTCTGGTCTCTTCTCTCGATTACCTTGCTAGATCCAAAACACATCAATCTGTAGGCCTTCGCTGTCGTTGAATACCCTATCATCATGCATTCAATGCCTTTTGCCTTGAACTTTCCTGCATGTTTCTTATTGAATGCAATCGCTTTGCATCCAGAGATTTTCAAATGTGATATCGAAGGCTTTTTACCTGTCCACAGTTCGAATGGTGTTTGACTCTTCAATGACTTTGTCTCCGATCTGTTGCGTAGGTATGCTGCAGTCCTTACTGCCTCTCCCTATAGAAACTCAATCACTTCTGAATGTATAAGCATGCTCCCTGCCATTTCCACGAGTGTCCGGTTAGCGCGTTCAGCAACTCCGTTTTGCTGCGGAGTGTACGGTACTGTCAATTGCCGCTTAATACCGTTTTCGGAAAAAAACTTCTGAAACTTGTGGCTTATATATTTGCGACAGTTATCGCTGCGAATTGCTTTAAGTTTTTCACCGGTCTGATTTTCAGCGAACGCGACAAAGTCTTTAAACACGAGAAGCAATTCATCACGGGTCTTTAAGAAATATACGAACATATAACGCGAATAGTCATCAATAAATTTTACTAAATATCTTGCTCCACCGGCAGATACTTTGTTCATTGGCCCGCAATTTTTGGGAATGGCACAGGCACCTTTAGCACAGGTTTCCCATGCGATTCTGTCTATGTCCACAACATTTTTGATTGACTTTAAGCCATTAACTATATTGTCACTAACCATCTTTTTTAGACTTGCCATATTCAAATGACTATAACGATAATGCCACTTCCACAATTCATCATTTGCACACAAGTTCAGGTATTACAGCTATTTTTCTTGTCTCCCTTTCCACTGGGACGCGACACACATGCTTGTTGAACACAAATTTCTGTTTCGTCCGAACTCACTCTTTGTCTCTGTCCCTCTTCTATGATTTTCACTTATAAATCAGAGAGAGTCAGTAAGTGTTCACGCGTTTCGATTGCTACCACCTAATTTTTGATTTTTTTCCCGAGCCCCGACAACAGCAAAATAGTGAGAATGTCTTCAGAAATGTCCATTTTAATTTCTTTCAGCTTTTCAACGATATCCACAAACTCATTTATGTAATTTTGTACGCACGAATTTTCCGACAAACTCAACCTAAGTAATTTCCTGAACTTTCTTTGGAACTAGCGCAGTTTTTAATACAATTTATTTGTAAAGCCTTCGCGCACAGCAATATGGTTGCTAGTGTTTTTCATCTAGTTCGTCAAATTAGGCACTTTGCTCCACTGTATCGCTTTCTTGCTTCACGCGTCTTCCACACACTAACGACCACATACTTGAGTGCACCAATACACTCTTCGTTTGCACCGACCATACAGCGTAATTTTCGCCGTCCAATTTATCGATCGCACGCAGCCCTTATCCACTCATGTTTATAAAAAATTTTCAAGCTAATTAACACAATAATTATTTTCCTCTTGATCACACACAATTATTAAATTCTTCACTACTCCTGGGCCTAATGGGAAATGATGGAGTAAAACGCGGGGCGATATAGTGTCAGTTTAATAACCGTTTTATTTTACACTAGCGACCCGCCCCGGCTTCGCACGTTCCGTTGACGATTCGTTATCTCTTGCTAAAACGTACTCTTCTGGTATTCACTGTACTACGACCTATGTTCGAACTCGTAGGGTTCAGCCGGCATTTGCAAAAAAATGTAATTATATACGACACCACATTAGAAACCTCAAAAATAACAGTACTTCTCCACTATTTAATAGATGCTATTGTACATTAAAACCTTCCTCTTGAATCACTCTATCTATTAAAAACAAGTGGTTAAGGCTACAGTCGGGCGCCCGACAGTAAGATACCCTTCTCCCAATTTTCTAAATCACACGCTTGTGCGTGTTACCACACTCATAATTCCAAACAGCGAATTCTTCACAAATACTTCTAGTACATATAGCTTACTCGCTCGCACTCACACAGCGACGCGCGTAAAGAGTAAAGCGACACGACGCAACGTCGACGTCGGCGTCGACTGCTCAAAGCAGGTCGCAAGCTGCTGCCCGTACCGGACATTTGTACTGAAAACGTTGACTTGAATAACTTCTGTGATTGAATATGTTCATATTGCATTTAGCTTTATACATACCAAAGCAGAACGTTATGAGTTAAATACTTTGTCTAAAAATCGCAAATAACCGATTTGCGGGGGCGGTGGGCGTGGCATCAAACATTTGATATAAACTTGATCTGCCTATGATTTATAGGAACCTTCATGCCAAATTTGGTATCTCTAGCTTTTTTAATAGCTGAGATCTGTTGTCTCATACAGACGGACAGACGGACATGTCTCAATCGACTCGGCTAGTGATCCTGAGCAAGAATATATATACTTTATGGGGTCTGCCATGTTAGTATACCCCTTTTCGACCATTTTCAATGGTCGAAGGGTATAAAACCCGCATCAAAATCCATTGCTTAGTTTCAAAGATTTAAGCATACAAAGGGACATAGGAACAGATAAAGCGACTTTGTTTTATACTATGTAGTGATAAGCGCGACGGCATTGTGCGTCGTTCGGAGGAAAACGTAAGAAGAAGGAAAGTACAAGAAAACAGAAAAGAACTGGTTCAGATCAGTGTGACCAAATTACAAAATATGATTGTTGCTAAATTAACATATTACTTTTAGTATTTCAATAATATCATTGCATTTTCCCCGTCTTTACAATGCAGCAATTGGGGCTGTATTATCTCAAAGAAAGATGGGTTCAAAAAGTACGGTACCACAACAAATTGTTCCAAGGCAGAAAATAAATTTTTAGGATGACATAGTCCAAAGTTGTTATCATGATACGTACAATTATGACATTAGGAAGAATATGAAAAAAAATGTGCTTAGTGACGAAAGGAAGGATGAACAAGAACGGAAAAAATAATATATACGCATGAACTATAGATGTATAGACGAGATATAACCTAAAAACACAAGTATATTTTCGTTACTTAAAACAAAACAGAAAACAAAGCTACATTCAGCATGCCGAAGATAATATACCCTTGCAGAGATTTATACATTTACATGTATGCCATTTATACCTGTTAAAGGGTTGTTGCACTGTAAAAGGGTTAAGTAACAAGAACAATTTTTTACAAACAAATCATTTAAAAGTATGGGTTTTTATGGAAATCATAATATATAAATTGATGCAAATAGATGTGGCGAGTTTGGGAACTCTATCAAAAACAAAAATCGGTCGATACTTCGGTCCGATATGGATCGTCCCGACTTATATACAGCCTGCATAGCTTTAACACTGAGAGACTAAATCGTGTTGCAACAAATGGACGGGCAGACGTAAGGCGGAAAAATCTCTATGGATTCCCCTGTCGACGCTAATCATTCATATGTATATATATATTCATATAGGTCCGAAATGTCTCCTAAGGTGCGTTGCAAGCTTCTGGCTAAAATTAATATACCCTCTGCAAGTTCATCCGAAAAAATAAAATATCAAGAAACGTAGTTTCCCAAACAACCATTATCTATTGTTTACATCGAACTTTTTACGATAAACGGAAATGTAAGTCCTTGAATGTAAGCTTGGCAATCAACACGACTTTTTAAGAGAACAAAATGTGTTCAAAAACAAACTACAATATATAATTAAAAATATAAACAGAAACACAGGAAACAAGTCGGTAAGGCTACAGTGTAGCGCACCCGGCAGTCAAATACCCTTCGCCCAATTCCCAATCTCCTTTAGCGTGTACCCAATCTCAAATTTTATCAACAAATTTCTGCACAGATTTCATAAGGCTTACTCGTGTGTATACCGAATCAGTTATAAATTGAATACTTTTCCTTAATAATCTTAAATTGCAGATTTGCGGGGGCGGTGGGGTGGCATCAAACATTTGAAATAAATTTGATCTGCCTATGATATATAGAAACCATCATGCCGAATTTGTCTCTAGCTTTTTAAATAGCTGAGATCTGTTGTCTCAAACAGACAAACGCACATGGCTCAATCGACTCGGGTAGTGATCCTATTTTGACCATTTTCAACGTTCGAAGAGTATAAAAGCATAATGTGTGACGACTACACGATTAAAACCACTGAAAATTAGAAAATAACACTTCCTAAACTAAATATATTATATATATAAACAACACAGAAAGTATAAGAAAACTAAGTTTACGTCACCAAAAGTTAGAAAGTATCAAAAACGTTAAAGAAGCGTTTGAATATAAATGAACCACTGATAACCATAAAATATCAACATAAGTTTGGCTCGCAATTATAAGTATAAAAACAAGAAAGCAAGGCTTGCCGAAGGTTTTATACCCTTGCAGTTATACTAAATATAAAATACATTTGGATTGCTGCTGGGGTCTGTTTGCAAACAAAAACCCTGATTTCAGCCGATTGTTCCTATGGCAGCTATATGTTATAGTGGTCCGATTTTGATACAATTTTGACAGCACATTAAGAACGTAATAAGAATAAGATTTGCCAAATCTTGTTGCAATATCTTGAAAAAACAACAAAAATCGGCCGATAGCTTCTATGACAGCTATACGATATATCAGTACGATCTGGCTCGTTCCGACTTATTTTCAGCGTACAGCAATAAGAAGCTTGTGTGCCAAGTTTCATGAATATAGCTCAAAAACTGAGAGACTAGTTTGCGTTGCAACAGACGGACGGACGGACAGACGGAAATCCATTTTTCGACTCCTCTGGTGATGCTGATTCAGAATATATATACTTTATAGGGTAGGAGATGGCTCCTAAGGTGCGTTGCAAACTTCTGGCTAATGCTTTGTATCCCAAACAACAATTCATTTCACTATTATTGTCTTCACTTCATACCAGGGCGGGAGGAGTTACCACATCTTTCTACGATGCACTCCATAACCCATCACGCGTGGACGGCGATATTGTAAATACAGCATATATGTTTGTATACTGCTGATGTAAATAGTTTTATTTTTTAATACGGTAAATGTCTAGAAGACGGGCTTTTCCGAAAAATCGACCTTTTTTATGCAAATAAGGGTATTTGAACCGCCTTCACCCGAATACGATGGCGGAGGACGGAAATTTTGAGTATTTTGGAAGTTATTAGCGAAAGAAAATTGGTAATTCACTGTTTTTCTACACTGTTCGCCACTTCGATATATAAGCAAAACGCATTTTACGTCAAATTGTGAATGTGTGTGTGTCTAGCTGAGAATTTTTAGTGTGCAGCAACTTATTATTTAAGTGTTGAATATGAAAACCATAAAAGCAATACATCAAAAAAAACAAGTCGGAAAGGCTACAGTCGAGCGCGCCCGTCTAATAGTCTCAAATTTGTTTTCACTACGAAAGTTGCACGCGGTTCTAATTGGATATTTTCAATTTGTTTTCAGTGTCTTCCAGTTAGAACTTATCAGAGGGCTTTTTATGATGAATGTGTAAAAGAGACGCCTATATAATGCTTCACATATTTATTAAGAAATTCAATATATCCAACCAGATTTGTCGTTTTTGTTGTACATTGATGCAAAATATCACTTATGATTTTAACTGGCCTTAAATAAGATAAAACTTCGTTAACATCAATTTTAAAAGAAGATAAAAATATAACAGAAAAAAAAATTTTAAATTTTAGCTTAACACCACACCCTCGTGAGGACTTGAACCATGAACCTCCAAAAAACTTAGACTACGCAGTCTACATTTATAACCGCTCTGCCATTAGCTCATGTTTAATTAGATCGGCAAAGTTGCATTATGAGACCATTCAGCTTGTCGTACAGGACAAAAACAAATTATTATTGTGTCTCGTGTGTATGTGTTGTGTGTGTAAGACAATACCAACTCACTCCCCTTAAATTTCTAAAAATATCATCCACTTGCATCGGGGTTGGGTAGGATTAGAACTCGTGCCCTTCCGCTCGACAGTCAGCGACCACATCCACGCAGCTACTGCAGCTATTCGGCAATCACGATAAAATTGCAATGATTTTGATACATATAATTGAAAAAAAAAAAGCTTGCCGCCGGAGTTAAACCTGAATCTTGCATATCTAACATAATAAAGGCCGGCAGAAATCCTCTGGCTGAACCCTCCACGAGGGTGCCGGCTGGGCAATGGGCTGTGTATTGACTCAAACTTCAGAGTCAGACACTGTCTTGTTGCTCGGGCCAATGCACAGCCCAGCTAAGGCAAGGACACAATAATATACGGACTATCAAAGTCTGGTGCTGTGGTGTCCGAAGCCATGGTCAGAGGTGCCTGGCAGATAGGCCTAAAATGCTATGGGGTGGTTCCCAAGAACAAAATTAACCAAAGCATGAAGAAGCAGATGGAGTCATCAAAGGATTCAACTCGGGCTGGGATGTAAGCCCAAACGTCGGTGGAAGGCGTGACTGCTACCACCGGCGGGCACGGGGGGGTGATCACCCCTCTACGTGTCGCCAGCGGTCACACCTCTGTACTGGTGGGAGCAGACACCAACTACTGCCTCAACGTCCAAAAATGCCTAGATGTGGCGCGGTACCAGAGTCCATGCAGACTCGGACAGTGACCCTCTAGGTTACGATATCAGTGCTGAGGCGGAAGAAAGCCTTTTGCGCTCCCCAGTCAAGGGTTCCAACTCCCCTAGTAGGGAAGGGCCCAAAAAGACAAAGGAGGGCTTGAGAACCAAAGCCCAGTACAAAGCAGCCTTGAAAATCAAACCTCGGCTCGCTGGCAGCAACAAACTCACCTCTGAGGAGAGAAAAAAGCTGGAGTGGGCCGAAGAGAAGATAGAGGAAGGCCGGAAACACTTTGAGGGCAAAATGGCAATGAAGGCAACTTCTAGCCAATACGCCAACAAGGTTGAGGAGCTGCTGCTCACCAAAAGGCAGGCGGTCTGAAGACCAGGACAAGGCGGATGTGCCCGTGAGCAAACGGCCGCGCCAAAAAATAGAGAAAGCCCCCAAAAAGAGACTGCCAAAAAGGGAGACGGTGAGCGATGTGGCGCGTCGACACTTAGTCGTTGCGCTCATCGACCGCAGTAACCCCCACGGCAAAATAACACCCGAAAAGTGTAAGATGGTAGAGCTGAGGCTGTTGGACGCCCTATTTAAAAGAATGGAGGAGCCAGAGTCCCAACCTACCACCTTCGACGGAGCGGGGTGGCTCAATGGGGTAAAAATACTGAGCTGCAAGGATGACCTCAACCTGAAGTGGGTCACCGAAACCGTGGCCAAGATGGACGCCCCCTGGGAAGGTGCTAAGCCGGAGGTAGTTGACAGAACCGGTATTCCGTCAGTACCAAAAGCGAAGGTACTCTTCCCAGAAGAGGCAACCCCTGGTGATAGGCGCTGACGCCAACGGTCATTACACCCTATGGGGCTGCAAAGACATAAACACTATTAGACTTTATTCTAAAATTTAATATTAAGATCGCTAACAGGGGAGAGGAACCCACCTACGTAGGTCCCACCTCATCCAGTGTTACAGACTTAACACTCGCGTCTGGAACAAATACCGAAGTCACGGAATGGAAAGTTCTCAGCAGACCTTCCTTCTCTGACCATAGGAATATCCAGTTCGAAGTTTAACTTGAGTGCACAGTGACAAAAAGTCTTTCCAAAAATCCCCGGAACACCAACTGGGATACGTTTAAGACTAAAGTGACAAGGACACTCCCATCCCCAATACCAATATTATCAACGGTGGACATTGAGAAGTCCGTGAAGACTCTCTGTCATCACCTAACCTCAGCCTTTAACGCAGCGTGCAAGACCTCAAGAACAAGAAGGAAACACAGGCCACCCTGGTGGAACCCACAATTGAAGGCACAACGCACCGACCTACAAGAAATCTTCTAACTAGCTAAACAAGCAAACGAAGATACTGTATGGGACGAATACAAGACAAGGCTCCGTGACTTTAAGAATAAGGTCCAGACAGCCAAGAGAAACTCATGGAGATCCTTCTGCTCTGGCGTAGAGAAGGTCACAGAAACCGCCAGACTTAGGAAGCTTCTGTCGAGCCAACCGGCAATTCACAGCCAACTAAGAACTAGCGATGGCCAATGGACGAATAGCAGCAGGGAAGCGACTAATGCCCTTCTGAGCGAGCACTTCCCCGGATGCACAGATGTACTCGATCCACAACAATCAGTGCACACAAACTCAGTGTCTGACGTACCTGGGAACATAATCACACCACACATAATCCAGTGGGCCATAGACTCCTTCGAGAGCTACAAATCCCCTGGGCTAGATGGTATAATACCAGCCATGTTGCAGAAGACCAAGGAAGAGGTCACTTCATGGCTGGAATCAATATTCAAAGCATATCAGAGGCAGGGATATGTACCTGTATCCTGGAGGACAGCACGTGTTGTGTTCCTGCCAAAGCAGGAAAATGCAGTCACATGCAACCAAAAGACTACAGATCGATAAGTCTCACCTCCTTCCTGCTTAAAACCTTCGAAAAACTCCTGGATCTACACATAAGAGGAGGCATGAACCGACTCGTAGAACCCAACCAACACGCCTACACAAAAGGGCAATCGTGGAAACAGCGTTACACTCCCTAGTAGCCACCATCGAAAAAGCCCTACACCATAAGGAATTTGCCTTAGGAGGGTTCCTGCACATCTCATGTGCATTTAATAATGTATCTACGGAAGCGATCATGTCGAGCCTAAAAGCTGTAGAAACCCACGAGGCCGTAAACTCTTGGATAGAAAATCTATTGAGCTGCAGATGAATAAGAGCCGAATGGGAAAACCACCACCACAACCAAAGCAGCGCACAGAGGCACGCCACAAGGCGGGGTGCTGTCGCCGCTGCTGTGGAACTTAGTGGTAAACGACGTCTTACGGAAATTTAAACGGAAAGCCCCAAAGATAACCGCCTATGCAGATGACATAGCCATAATTATCGTGGGCAAATGTCCAACGACGATCAGCTCTGTCATGGACAGTACACTTAAAGAAGTACTGAAGTGGGCGATGGATGTCGGACTCAGTATAAATGCGGACAAGACGGATCTAATTCCCTTTACCAAGAGATACAAGATACCGCAATGGACTCCGCAGTCTATAAACGGTGCAATGCTCGAGCCAAAGTATCGTGAAGTATCTAGAAATAGTACTGGACAACAAGTTGAGCTGGAAAGCCAACGTCGAGGAACGGGTGAAGAAAGCCACAAGTGCACTATATGCATCACAAAAGATGCTAAGTAGCACGTAGGGTCTGTCTCCCAGACTGATGCACTGGATCTTCATCTCAATTGTTCGTCCAATACTACTCTACGGTGTCCTAGTATGGTGGAAGGCTACTAAGAAATCCACATACCTCCTAACAGTGGAAAGGGTACAGAGACGTGCACTGATGTGCATAACCGGGGCATTGAGATCTACTCCAACTAAGGCCTTGGAAGTGATACTTGGAGTTCTCCCCATTGACATACAGGCCAAACTACTAGCACAAAAGACCGCGCAACGTCTCTGTGCTACGGGAAATATGGCCCCCGCAAATCATGGGCACAGTGAAGTAGGAGGAGGGTCGCTCAATAGCACGGACTATATGACCCCAATAAAC